>CAXKVY010009240.1:0-29028 GCA_964058915.1 Tetropium fuscum | reverse complement strand
ATGCTTGCCGTAAAAGAAACGGGCTCATATGGCCAATATTAACTTATAAATGCGAAAATATATTTAACACTTGGCTCTTGTCTTAATAATAAAATAATATTATAATAACAGTAAAACTTACGTAGCGACTGGAAAAATATTTCTATTTCGTTACAGTACCTACACCACGGCCGCGAAATTTTTTTAGAGACCTCGAGATTATTTCGTCTCGCCCGCGGGGGCGGCCTCGGCAATAATGTTTCTCTCGCTACGCGAAAAGGTATTCCACAGCCTAGGTATACAAATAACTATTTTATACATGAAATCTCAAAAAAACTGTCTAATTCCAGGGTTTCCTTAGTGGCTTGTCTTTTGACTGCCACTGTATACGGTACCGAACCAGAAGTATTCAAGAACTGCACAGACATTCCATTTTGTGCGTAAGTTGTATTTTACTGTTTTATATGTTTGCTCTACCATATGAAATTTAAAACAAATATTTTTAGAGAATTGAGAAACAAAGATGTGGATGCTTCTTCACAATTTTCAGCCAAAGTTAGTGCCATAAACATTAACGGACCCACCGCTACCGTAGCATTAGTCAATGGCAAAAATGAATCTCTGGCATTAAAATTATTCATATTAGAGGGAAGCAAGTTGAGGCTCAAAATAGTTGAACCAGATGCTACTCGGTATGAACTCATGGATATCTTAGAATCAGAACCAAAAACACTGAGGTAAGTTTACTAAGAACCACATGATGGTATATGGTCAAATAAATTTTGTTTACTTTTAGCATAAATAATATGAACCATACCACTCAGACACTAACTCTCGGAGTTGAAAATGAAGGGGTCAAATACAGTTTGGTTATAACCGAAGGTCCCCCATTTACTGTAGAGTTTTATCGTGAAAACCAGCTAGAAGTTATTTTCAATGGTGATCGTTTAGTGATGACATATGTAAGAATAAAATTATCTATATTAATTAGATACTCTTCATACTCGATTAAATTCCTATTTGGTTATAGACAAATGCCACTCAATATTTCGGGTTTGGTATAGAATTTGAGGGCGCCAGCAAGCTTTATGGACTCTTTGATCACGCCGCTAGACTGGCATTAACCGACACAACTGGTGCTTCTTCAGAACCGTTCCGACTTAGAAATTCCGACTCAGCTAACCATAAACCATATTCGCCCAAAGCCTTGTATGGATCGATACCAGTCATTTATGGCCATTCGTAAGTATGCTGCTACTACTACAGGGCTCTCAGAGTGTCCTAAAATCATAAAATTATCCATTTTGTCCTAAAAACGTCCTAACATGTAAATATCTGTCATAAAATTCGTAAAATGAAACAAATTAAGTAGTAGTTAGTTCATTTCATATCTTATAATAAGTACATGTACACGAGCATTTGAGGAGGATGAAGAATATGACCATATACTATTCTGTAGACTGTGTCATAAAGTAAATACAGACTGTGGTCACAGTTTACCGCCTAAACTAAGAAAAAAAAATTGTGGTAACTGAAAACTCATTTGTAATAAATGAAAATCTCATTATCATAGGGGACAACTACACTGTGGCTTTATGATAACTACATTTGGATTTGGTTTGATGAAAGGGGGTATTCATCACAACTGATCTAATATCTAAGTACTTGACTTTCCTTGTGACAAATGGAATATGGTAGTTAACACTAACACTTTAGATAGTTGCTGCAAAATGATAAATTTGATGGTGACATTCCACATCAGTAATATTTCTTGACTGTTCTAATTAAATCAACTATCACCGGAGTTGCTACAAATGAACTTTACTATAATAAAAATGAGTGCAGAAATTTTTCAAATGCATACTTCAGTTATAGTAACTGATTTATCTTAATTACTTTAACTGAATAATTAATTGTTCACTGTTAAATGAAACAAATAAGATTTATAAATATTATATTTTTGTTACCATACACATGTACTTATATTGCAGAAATACCAAACTAAATATAATAAAATTATAAATACATAAAAATCGCCACTGACAATGTCATGCTTATACTATAAAAGCATGATGAATGTAGGAATGAAACTATATACTACATAGCTCAAAATTAAAATCTAATATATAATATATTACTCTAATATATTATATATATAATAAATATTTAATATTTGTATTGCAGTAAAACAAAACTAAAGATTGTAATAATTAGAAAAATAAAAATGGCCTAATTGTTATACTTATACTGGAAGTATATTTAAGTAATTTAAGAATGAACCTAACTCAAAATTAAACAGTCCATATAAAATATAGCACAAATATCCGATTAGTCATTGGGCCCTTCCTTCAGTCATCGGTCTATTTCGCTATATAGCAATTCCCGCCAAACAAAACACAATAATTATAACGTATATAACCACAAAACACCACTGACCCTATCTCACGACTATACGACAGTATAGCTGGTTTGATCATGCGTAGCCGATAGGGAAAAGCCGATCGAACTAGGTGGCCGAAGCTTGTAAAATCGAACGAAAAGTGTTTATTGCAAGCTCTGGGTAAACTGTGGCCACTAGCTCTGTTAGTTGACTGAAAGTAGAAGGTGTTGGAATAAATGAACAAAGCAGTTGCTTTTAGAGCCCAAAGTTACGGCAACTCCTACTTTAATAGTAACTACCTAAAAATCATTTGGACATGGTATTAATTATTTTTTGATTAGTGATAAATACATAGTCCAGTAGCAGCAGGTATTCTTTCACGGGAATGATTTTACTTACACCAATTAACACTCCCTTGCGCCATTTTTTTAAATTTACAGCAAATAGAAAAGTAGTTCTCACAAATGTTTTTTTTTTTTTCAAATGAGTAGGTCAGTTAGGTCATAAGTATTTTGGCCTATACTCACATCATGGCAAGTATTTTGCAGGGTATTTGGCAGGGGACGGCCGCGGCCGGTCGCCTGCATGTAGTTATTACTAAAAAATGGTATTGCTGTTGTGGGTTGCCAATTGAAATGCATTTGAATTAAAAATTAATACATACAAAGAATATCTGTGTTTGTAACATATTTTATGCTAAAAGCAGCTGCTACTTTGCTATTATGTACGGCTGCTGTTTTCATATGGGAATATACTTCTGAACCTCCCGGAAGGAATATTCTTTTTTAGATATCCATAGAATATCACAGGAATATTTTTCTTCTCACGGATTATTCATAGAATATTCGATTGAATATACCTAGATATTAATAGAACATAATATGTAGAAAATATTACAGGAATATCCAGATGAGTTTATCTTTTACAGAAGGAAATAAGAATATTCTTCCAGAATTTTTCATAAAATACTTACTATGTAAAACATCCATTCGTTTTTAACAATATATTTTGATAAGGAGACATAGTACTGAGAGACAAATATAGTACTGAGAGTGAAACCTAATTTTCATCGATATGCCCGTCCTAACATTCTACAAGATATTGTCCTAAAATCATAAAATAAATATGGAAATTTGCTCTGAGAGCCCTGGTACTGAGACATGCGTAAATCGTATTATGTTCCAGAGCCGAGGTAACATCAGGTATATTCCTCCACAATGCAGCTGAGCAATGGATTGACATTAGCTACTCGGGTGATAGACCTTCAGCTCACTTTATGGTAGAGGGAGGTAGTCTCGACCTTTTCGTACTACTAGGACCGACTCCAAAGGAAGTTATAAGGCAGTACACTAGCTTGACTGGGGTAGCACATTTACCGCAGGTATTTATTTACCCGCATTCATTTGTTTTGTGTAATATTACAATTGCTTTTATTCTTAGTTGTGGGCTTTAGGTTACCACCAGTGCAGATTCACATATTGGACCCAGGAGGAAGTGAAGGAAGTGGTAGCAAAAATGGATGCAAATGACTTTCCAATGGATGTTGTATGGCTGGATGATGGTCATAGCGACAAAAACAGATACTTCAGATGGAATCCGGAGAATTTCTCTGATCCCCTTGAACTCCAGAGGAACATATCTGCTACTGGACGGAAGATGGTGGCTATATCTGACCCACATATCAAGGTTGACATGAATTATTCTGTATATGCTGGAGCAAAGGACTCGTATTTTGTTAAGTGGACAAATGGAAGCAATTTTGAAGGTATTTATTTAACAACATTATATAATATAGAACAGTTGTATATGTTTTGGTTTTCTTCTAGGGAATTGCTGGCCAGGTCTCTCTAGTTGGATAGACTACTTGAATCCAGTAGCCAGAGATTACTATGGCGGCTGGTATGCATATGACAAGTTTAATGACTCGACTGAAACCATAGCAGGAATTTGGAATGACATGAACGAACCGTCAGTATTCGATGATGCTCTTGAAGGAACCTTCCCATTTGAGCTTGTACACGATGGTCCAGTGCTTCACAGAGATGTCCATAACATCTACGGATTTCTCCACGTGAGATATTTCCAAGGAATAATTTTTTTCAATAAATTAAACTGGTATTAATGTTTCTAGACAAAAGCAACTCATGCGGGTCTATTGGAAAGGGACAAGGGCTTGAAACGCCCCTTTATTCTGACAAGATCACATTTCGCCGGCTCTCAAAGGTATGCCGCTATGTGGACTGGAGACAACACGGCAGATTGGCCTTACATTGGCATCAGTTACTCACAATGCATGACTGCCAATTTATTAGGAATGGTGTTCTGTGGCGCAGACGTAGGAGGTTTCTTTGGTAATCCATCAGTAGAACTTGCCAAAAGATGGTTCCAAGCTGCTGCTTGGTTGCCCTTCTACAGAGGCCATTCTAATAAAGGCACAGAGAGGCGTGAGCCATATGTATACGATTCTGATATCCAAACTGCCATCAGAACATCCATAAAGATACGTTACAAGCATATACCAGTCTGGTACACGTTGTTCTACGAGCATACCAGGTACGGTGATCCAGTGATCAGGCCTCTCCTATATGATTATCCAGAACTGCTTGAGTATGATAACCACCTACAGCTAGGTTAGCATCTTTTTCTTCTTTATACTAAGTGTTATACTTAATACTATTTATTTATTACAGGGTCTGATATAATGGTAAGACCTGTATTAGAAGCCAACACCAGTGAGGTTACAGTAACATTCCCTGGAAAAGAAACTAACTACTGGTATAGAGTTGATGGCGACTCCTGGGAAGTGTATACTGGTGGTACTGAAAAGAACTTGACTGCTGACCTTCCTGCATGGACAACAGTAAGTTACAATCTTTATTAGTCTAGTCGACAAGTTCAAAAAGGTGTTAATTCATGAAACAGCTTTTAAAAATATGTGCGATAGCTCATTGGATTCGGAATGACGATGACGTCTAGAAAAAGGTATCGAAATGGTTTATTAGCACATAAAAAATTGTTTAAAGTTATAAACAAATTAAGATGGAAAAAAAGGCATTTAGTTATTCGCCTATAACTCAAAAATTATAAGCGGTAACTGAAATTTGAGAATAATTGAAAAAAAGATTCTTGAGGAGACTGAAATTTGCGATAAAAAAGTCCGGACTTCCGGAATTCTATCTCCATTATGTACAATTTTAATTCAATGCTGAACATAGGGCTCCGTGAGGTTATTACGAGATGCGCGCCCCGCCTCTGAAGAAAGCATGTCACAATATATTTTTTTACTATTAATATTAATTAAAATTTAAAAATCATGGTGTATTCTTAACATTATAAAGAATAAGGTGCCATTCGTAAAAATCTTAAAGTTAATTTTTTGACAAGTTAGGCGATTTGTTAACTAACGAAATTTTTTTGGACCTCCGTTGTCATTGGACACAAGAAAAACCGTTTAAATAATAGGTCTATAAATTTTACGCTTCTTGGGGCTTTTCTTGTAAGTGTACTTGAGGATCACATTAAAATTATAAAAGTTGTTTATTTTGTGTGTATGTATATATATATATATATATATATATATATATATATATATATATATATATATATATATATATATATATATATATATATATATATATATATATATATATATATATATATATATATATATATATATATATATATATATATATATATATATATATATATATATATATATATATATATATATATATATATATATATATATATATATATATATATATATATATATATATATATATATATATATATATATATATATATATATATATATATATTAGTTTTGAAAATCTTTGCTATTCATATATTCATATTTGTTTTGTGAAAAGTAATCTTGGGTTTGTAGCATTTCATTACATAGAGAAATAAGCAAATAGACGAATAAGGAGGAAGACACACTTACCAGTGCTATATCTGGACATACATACGGAAACGAACCACTTAGAAGTTGTACAAGTTCTTTCACCTTTATTGAGGATCTTCAGAGCAGTATACGATTTATTTCATTGATCATTTATACTTGAATTTAAAATGAAATAAATCGTATACTGCTCTGAAGACCCTATATAATATATATATATATATATATATATATATATATATATATATATATATATATATATATATATATATATATATATATATATATATATATATATATATATATATATATATATATATATATTATATAGGGTCTTATATATATATATATATATATATATATATATATATATATATATATATATATATATATATATATATATATATATATATATATATTATATATTATATATTACATATAGATATAAGGATATATCGGAGATATAATTTTTTGAAGTTTAAAAAATTAATTAAAGAAAGGATTTTTCCTCTATTTTCAAGATGCGATATCTCGCCGGTATCTGCTCGAATCGGGGTCTACCCGGGCTCATTTTTTAGCATTTTTAGTCTACTTGATGGATATTTCCCCTTGCTTGCTTAAAATTTAATTAAGTTTCTGGAATTTTAAATTTTCGGAAACATGTTTTTCTTTAATCACGTACCGGCGCTCAAACCACTTCCTCTCCCGGCCAAATTGACCTTTCAATGCTATAAATTTGCTATATTAGGCCCGCGAGCCCTCTCCCGTTGTAAACACATTCCTACGCCATTTGAAAAATCGTCTTAAAATTAAAAAAACAATAAAATCAAGGGTCCAAAAAACCACATAACTTTTTTCTCTCAGAACCAAAATGCTTCAAAATTGAGCACGAATCGGCCTTTTATATGTAGAATATACCCTCCAAATACCGAGCTTGGCAAAAACTCCGTAACGGAGATACACGCATAGGAAAATCGACGATTTTTTCTATATTCTGCATATTCCTGCTGTGTAGAAAAACTCATACAAGTCGATCATGGAGGAATTTCTCAATGTGCAACTGTAAATGGGGACAGTTTAGGGTGAAAATTTTTAGAAACGAGTCTGTAATTAGGCAACATCTATTTTATTCATTTTTCAGAGAAATTATCAGAACATTTTCAAGAGAAATTAAACATTAATTTCGCTTATCGTTTGTTCTTCGCAAAAATATGTCATTTTCATGGCGAATGAATTTTTGCTTATAGGGATAAAACAATGATTTTTTTCTTGTCCCTGGAAGAGTCGTTACAGCATCAAATCGACGTTTGAGTTTCCTTTTATGTGCTTGAACCTCAATGTCCGAGACCCATAAAGCTCTGAAATAATTTATTTTCCTGTCAATCTTTCTTTAAACATCAACTTGAATTGATAAGTTTTAATGGGTTATTGAACTTACCTGATAGAGTGAATACTAGTTGAAATATATCGGAACATTTCAATTGGAGTTGTTGTTCAATTGGAGTGATTTGTGCATCTGGTGGAGATCGTATGCAGTGTCGCATCGGTCTTCTTTACCGTACCTCCAATACCATCACCGGCGGATTTCCCATGACTGGTTGCAAAGAAATTGTAGGAACTTACTGTCAGACCATAATCTTCTTCATGGCAAAGGATATTGGTCAAGTGGTTCCTGAAAATTATTTTCAATACGAATAATTCTCAACAAGACAGAACAATTTTGTTTATTTTATAAAAATTTCTGGATGAATCATTACTTACTTGTTCTTGTACTGGTTAGGGGCGCCGCGCCGTCAGAAAAGTACACGACTTTTTTTAATCCAAGGGTAGTCATGGCAAATTGTACCAGTCAATTCTTCCGGAAAAGCATGGACAGTATAGGCGAAATGCTCGGTGATGTCGCTGATACTTTTTTGCAAATTCATAAGAATTTCATTGAATTCTGAAACCTTTCTCATTGAAGTCCCATGGATTGCATGAGAGTCTGGTACATGTAGTGTGGATAGTTTTGTCGGGAGCTTCGAACATACTTCCAGAACCAGGGCCTCAATCTCTGCTAGGCGTCGATTGATCGGGATTTTTTTTGAATTCCTGGGAGTTACTCCGAGAATGGATAGAGCACCCTCCATTTGCTCGTTCTCTTGGCTAAAGGTTGCAAAAGAACAACCCGAACTGGTATGCTCCAACGTCGAGCAAGATTCCAAATCATCTGAGAGCTCACGAGCAATTGTTTCGGTATTACGTTGTCGGAGTTTATAACAGCCGTCATCTTCTATTTGAGGTTCGTTGGGAGGAAGGTTCGTTGGTTCATCTCTAATTGATTGCTGACACGATGTGTAAACTTTCTCCCTCGGGATCAATTTTTTGGTAGTCAAATAGAGAAAATCTCGACATGTTTGTAAATCGAGTATCCTTAAATCAGCGCGGATCGGGTGGGCGTGTTTACCGTAAGGATCGGAACACTTTTTTATATTGTAGGAATAATAATCAAGATACGTATATTTGTGGAAGTCACAAATTGTACTCGCAATATCGTATTGAAAATTTGGCACTCGGAATCTTAAGGTATCTATCTCCTCTGCAGTGAAGGAATCAAACTTATACAATGCTGCTTTCTTTGAAAACCTTTTTCCATGACAGTCCTTAGATTGCGGGATTACTCCAATACTACACTCATCCATCTTGAATCTGCTCTGCAAATGCAGAAAGAAATCAAACCTCTGCAAGAAATTTGACGAACGCCAATTTATTAAACTGGAATACCGATAGGTACACGTGAAAAGACACTTGTTCACTTGCTGGATCTCGTCTTCTTGTTTATCTCCCCCCTCTTCTTCTTTTTCTTGTGCGCAACGCTAGACGTGCTTTGTAACGCACATGTTTTTTTTCCAAAATCGTCAAATCAAAATCGTCAAGTCAAAATAAAAAAACTACCCTTTTTTGTATTATAACTCTGTTCCCATGTGTTACGACCCGCTGTAAAAGGAAAACCGTCAACAATGGAGACGACAAACATAACCTGTAACTTCGACTGAGTAGTTCGCGTGACATAGAAAAACAGACGAAAATTACTGGAGTAATCGAGTCCGTTGTCTTGGAACTCGCGCTTCCTCAGCTTTTCTCGGCCTCTATAGTTGATAATTTTACAGAGGTTTATCGATCAAAATATGGATTATTAGGAATTGTCGCTGACAGGGCTCCGCGAGCGGTCAAGCTAATGGATTTAGTCCGTACATATATGCAGAATATAGAAAAAATCATCGATTTTCCTATGCGTGTATCTCCGTTACGAATTTTTTGCCAAGCTCGGTATTTGGAGAGTATATTCTACATATAAAAAGCCGATTCGTGCTCAATTTTGAAGCATTTTGGTTCGGAGAGAAAAAAGTTATGAGGTTTTTTTTACCCTCGATTTTATTGATTTTTTAATTTTAAGGCGATCTTTCAAATGGCGCAGGAATGTGTGTACAACGGGAGAGGGCTCGCGGGCCTATTATATCAAGTTTATAGCATTGAAAGGTCAACTTGGCCAGTGGAAGAAGTGGTTTGAGCGCCGATACTTGATTTGAAAAGCATCGAAAAAAATGAAAAAAAAGACCGTTTGTTAAAGAAAAACATGTTTCCGAAAATTTTAAATTCCAGACGCTTAATTAAATTTTAAGCAAGCGGGCAGCAATATCCATCAAGTAGACTAAAAATGATAAAAAATGAGCCCGGTTAGATCCCGATTCGAGCAGATACCGGCGAGATATTGCATCTTGAAAATAGAGAAAAAATCCTTTTTTTTTTTATTAATTTTTAATCTTCAAAAAATTATATCTCCGATTCCTGGCACTCTGACAGGCTTAAATTCGGTGAATCATATATATATATATATATATATATATATATATATATATATATATATATATATATATATATATATATATATATATATATATATATATATATATATATGTATATGTATATATATATATATATATATATATATATATATATATATATATATATATATATATATATATATATATATATATATATATATATATATATATATATATATATATATATATATATATATATATATATATATATATATATATATATATATATATATATATATATATGTATATGTATATATATATATATATATATATATATATATATATATATATATATATATATATATATATATATATATATATATATATATATTTCTTCTCAAAAAAAAATCGAATTATAAGTGTTGTTTAAAAGAATTATTCAAATATTCATTATTATATTACTGTTTTTGGATTGAAGAAAGATATTCACTTACGATATTTAACCATTTAACCATGATTTAAATAATTAGTTACGAAATTATTTTTTTCTTAAAATCATAATTGACAGTCCTCTAAAGTAAAAAACATTTTTATAGCTATAATTTCATTGTTTATTAACTTAACAATTCGTTATAAACAAATTCAGAAATTCATAATACTTTTTTTAAATCTAGAAAAAATTTTAAAAAAAATCATGCAACAAAATATTGAAAATATTTTTTTTGTATTTTTTACAGCATTTTTTAATTTCATACGATACTGAAGTTGAAACACCCAATTGATTTGTCAACTAAAAAAATTTACATAGCTTTGAAACTATTAGAGATATCGAAAGAGACATTCAAAAACAAGTTGACTCCCAATTTTGTAACTATTATTTATCAGTTACTATGCGCATTTGTTTATAAAAATTTTATGACTCCTAGCTTATTAATAATGCAGTTACGATAATGGATCTTCAAGGCAATTTTGTTGAGTAATAAAATATCTAAAAGTTGCAGTTTTTTATTTTAAAATAACTTGAGTTTTTGATCAAATAATGCAGTTATACTAAAATTTAAAAAAATGTTTTGTCTGTAACTGTTAAATTGGCATATATTAGCTATATTTTCATTCATTCCATCAATAATTAATATCAATTACAAAACGGCACTCTTTCTCTAAAAATCGTTACATTTTGGTCTGTCTATCTCTATTTAATGTTTGTTTCACATTTCACAGCAAATACATTCCTATGTAGTATTCACTTTTAGTTCAGCATTTGGTACATTTTTGTGAGCAGCTGTTTCTTTTGAAGATACCAGTTCAGTGCATAAACTTATGACGTGTTAAAATTATTTATCTATGATTATTAAACTGTAATGATATTATTTCATGTACTTTTCTAATTTAGTTCAGTAGACCTTCACATCAATTTACTCTTGAAAACATAATATTTTTTAAGTTACATTTACTAAATAATGTAATTGATATTAATTAACACATTTTTGAACTTGTCGACTAGACTATAATGGGAATTTCTGGAAGCATGCATTCCGTTTTGGTTTCAGGCACCATTCTTTTACCGCGGTGGCAGCATTATAGCAAGAAAGAACAGGGAAAAGTCCTCAACCTCAAAGATGTTGGATGATCCTTACACCCTCTATGTTAATCTTGATTCGGTATGTTATTTTACTAGTAACAAGTAAATATTATAGAACCTTTTTTTTGTAGAATAACACAGCAACGGGGCGCCTGTATATAGATGACTACACCAGTTTTGAATATTCCAAGAGCAGTTCTTACTTCTACGTTGAAATGGTCTACAACTATGCATCTCATGGCGTTCATTTCAAGTAAGAATATATTTTTGTCCTTTGTAGGTCGTGATCTGATAACATCGATATTTGTTCTAGTGTAATAGACGGAAATTCAGAGGGAATCAACATGTCAGTGCAGAGGATCATAGTACATGAAAAGTCAGCAAGTGGTAGGTTGAATCTATTTGGAAATAATGTTTACTACTTATATAAAATAATAACCACCGAAACTTTTTATAGTACAACCATATAGATTACCATCCATTCATTTGACATTATTTTGTCCGTATTTTGCAGCTACCAAATCTGTAGAAAATGAATACACAACTACCACAGATGGTACACCATTGAACAGCATAAACATCGTAAGGGAATTAAACAGGAAGATTGGAGGTGGTGTAACTTTGTATATTTAGATCTTACATCATTATATTTATTTGGAATAAATTGCTAATATGAATTAACGCTCTCTTTTTTACACACATGAACCTGACTTGTTTAACCCGTTCGCTGCGGATAGCCAATATATTGGCGTTCAAGTTGAGTGTTCCGAGTGCGGTAGGCCAATATATTGGGTTTCAACTTGCGTGCTCCTGGTGAGGTAGGCCAATATATTGAAATACGTTTTCCCGTTGAGTGGGGATTGTCATTATATTGACAAAATGGGGTAGTCGATGACGATATGGTTTGTGTATTAGAGATAGGTAGGGGTGTAATTTTGTAGGAGGTGATCTTATATTACTGAATTTGGGCATTTACGATTACAGTTCATTTTCGACTTCGTAAGAGTGTGTTTCTCATGGTAAAATAATAAATCTTACTAAGGTTAAACTTATCGATTCAGAATTAGGAACTTTGTTGCTTGATAGCGATGATGAATTTATACAAGAGGTAGATGATCGCGATTGGTCATCGCTGATGAGAAGAATGCCTTGGATGTGTGTAGGCCAGCTGCTTCCGACCTTTTATATAGAATAGCGTTTATTTTGAAATAATTTCTTTTTACATAAATTCACATAACCGTTTTTACGTAGTGATAAACAAACATTGATGAACCCACAAAAAAACCTTGTAAGTGGGACAGTTCATGCTGCATCCTGCCACAGAAGAAATTTCGACGAGTTAATACACATATTTTATAAACTAGTAAAGTACGTACTTTCACATAAAAAGCTAAAGCAAAATAACAATAATTACAAAAACAAACAATATATATCATATACAATAACCATTTTACCTACCTATACAATACACAATAACGTTTTTTTTATAATAGTTCAAAAACCCAATCTATTGAGAATTTCGACTCTACCAACATCGACAATATATTTGTTTGCGTCCTTTTTAAATTTCAATATAGCGTGTTTTTTATTTGTTGAAGTAGTGCCTAGGCGCTAAATATTCATAGCACCTTTGACCAATATATTTTAAGGATGTTTTCTATTGAATATTGTTTAATCTCAAATTGTATAATTTAAAATGTTCACTGAAAAGTTTCAAGAGAACAAGAAAGAAGAAGTGATACTACATGTGACCAAGTCCTCTGTCACAATGTATCTTAAAAACTAGCTAAAAGTTTGAATTTGTTGTTACCTTAGAATTTTATGTTAATCCTTTTTAATTACGAAGCAACTTATCACTATTCTCGAAAACAGGTTGGAACACGAACTACTAGATGCTGCTGGGCTCAGGTGATGTCATCTAGCGGATGTGGCCGTACTACCTCAGGAATGCTGCTAATAATCGCTGGCACTTTATTATGGGATATCACCCTCAAACCTTTAATTTTCGGCTTCTGCACTTATATTTTCTTTTTACTGGAAATTTCTTAGAAAATTGTTTCCTTTTCTATTATATTGGTCACTAAACTCTTCTGCGGCTGGGGACGCTACCAAGTCTCTACTTCTCACTTCTTATTCGCGACGAAAAATACTTAATTTGCAGCTGATTCTGCTTGTAGACTTTTTCCACTGTTGTTCTTAATTATTTTCACAAACTCAAATATGTTTAACTATTACTTTAACTATTAGTTTTACTATTAAGTTAGCAATTTTTATAAAAAATATGAGCGTGGCTGTTACCTCATCGAACGCCTTAGCTGGACTCTCTTGCATTGTTATATGTAACTACGGCCGATGCCGTATGGAAAAACATTTGCATTTTCTGGTTACGATATTTCATTCTTGTTTTTATGATACAATCTGACCAATCAGATTGATGCCAATTTTTTTATTTATTTAATTTTACATAAAACCCTTACAATTTGAACTTCATTTGAACTAATTTTGAATTCTAAACACTATAATATAATATGGTTAACTTTTTGTTGTATAACTTTAAACGATTTATTTTCGAGGTGTCATCTCTACATTGCATTTTGCGTCGAGGATATAAACTCTCGAACCCCTTATTTACATTGATGCTTTCGCAGTAATCTTTTAATCTAGACATAATTTATTAATGCTCGAGATTCTATAATTCTTATTAGAACATGAATATTCTAATTATTATGCTTGAAATAATTTAGATATATGGTCTGGTATTATGGTCTGACCAATCAGGCGCGTACTTGGTAGACGTTACGTATAGTATATACGTTCGTCAGTGATACATATATGCTTGCGTTTATACTACAGGATGTACGAAATATATTGATCATGGATCATATTTGATCATATTGATCATTGATATTAATTTAATTTATAATTTGATATATTTACTGAATTTAATTACTGATTTAAGTACAGTGTATTTTCGTTTATCTCAATCAATATATATATATATATATATATATATATATATATATATATATATATATATATATATATATATATATATATATATATATATATATATATATATATATATATATATATATATATATATATATATATATATATATATGTATATATATATATATATATATATATATATATATATATATATATATATATATATATATATATATATATATATATATATACATACACATATATAGTTATATACATGTAATGTATATAACTGTGTTCTTGATATGGCTTAATATAAATCTGGAAATAAACCTGTTATAAGCATAAATCTTTGTATTTCTTGAAGATAGGGTAATACAAGGCCTATGTACGTATCACGTAACCAGGTGATCCGCCCTTCTCCACTCGAAGCTATTCGTAGCCCCTAGAGATACTGCTTGTAGGGCAAAGTGGTCTGTCTGCACTCTAAAGAGACAGTGGCGCTCGAGATAGAACCTCCGCTCCCAAGCTGAGGGAGCGTCACAATCTCATTGTCAAATACTCATTTTAAAGAACTCATTCCCATCATTTAGATTATATCAGAATCACGGTAATCATCAGCAAGTATCTATAAAGTGTTCTATTTAGACACTTTTGTAAATATTACAGCTTATGTTGTAACAGGTCCATAATTTGAGATAATTTCAAAACACTATTGTAACATGTCTGTTGCAACTGAAGTAATTGCCCTTGATAACGTAACACTCATATAATTATAAGTGATTATTTACATATAATAGCAGGACATAAGTGCACTTGGCATAGCTGAACATGATGGCTTATCATTTCTTGGAGATAGCACACCATAGACGGATAAAAAAATTGTAATCATGCTATTTTCCATTGCATAGACAACATGTTGGTGTGAGTAAAATCCCTATTTAATGATTTAATATCTCTTTTGGGCCATATTTTAATAACACTTTAATTTTTGCTTTCAGCTATTCGGCACTGCTGTTGTTTTTGGTTGCTACAGTACATGGTGCTGACCATGACATATTCAAAGACTGCTCCAGGGTGCCGTTCTGTTCGTAAGTAATAAAATTGGCAATAATATAATCATAACAAGGACTCGAAAATGGAGAAATTATACAAATATACCTAAATATTTGTTATTTCAGAACCTTTAGAGGTCAAACTCTTGAGTCCTCTGCTCAATTTGCTGCTGATCTCTCTGAAATACAACAAATTGATAACACAGCTGTACTATCCTTAAACAATGCCAACGGTGAAGAGCTTACACTACAAGTAAGCTTGTTGGAAAACTATAGGGCGAGGGTAAAAGTTTTAGAAGCAAACAGTAACAGATACGAGCTTTCTGATGTCCTGGATGGCAAACCAGTTGTGGTACCGTGAGTACTAAATTGCTTATCATTTATAAAATCAATATAGTTACTCAATACACTTGAATGTAATCACGATTTTGCTTGATATGGTGAAATGCGTGATATTTGTGAAGTACTGAATTCTCAGTAATAATACCCTACATCATCTTTTTCAACTTTTATATTTTCACTTATTAAAAAAAACATAAACAGATCTTTTTTTTCTCTAAGATTAAGAGATGAAGTGAAGCTTACAAATTTAAAAATCTTTTATATCGGAAAAATAGGGGCCGAGTTAATGACTGATTGTTATATACAGTTCATTGTATTTATTCTCTACAGTTTTTTGAGATTTTAAGTTTCTCGTGAAAGACTTTGTTTACTGAAAGACTTTGTTTATTTGTGCAATAATAATTAGTGACATATTTATTATAATATAGATATGCAAAAAACTTTAATAATCAAGCTGCTTCTTTGAAGACAACCAGGGTTTGTTTTTTGCATACCAGTTTTTGCTGGCATTATTGTTCCTCATTTTATCATTTAAAATAGAACAGGGCAGGACTTAATAGATATATAGATAGATATTTTAATGATAAACATTGCAAATTTTCTGCGACAATGACTACCTACTTGTAGTTATAGGAAAGAAAAGGACAGTGACTTAAAATATCATGTGATCGATGTGGCCAACTCAGTGCCAAAAATGTACCAACCTCATCCCCTCTGAAATGAGAGCTGTCACGCTGAAAAAACGGGTTCAAAACATTTTTTTGATAACATAAATTTGAAAACAATTTAGTAAATGAAAATTCTACTTACAAGCTACTGGTGGAAGTAATCAACAAATTAAATGATCTTCAAAATGACCTTAAGACTCAGACTATAGCAACTCAGACTGAAAGCGTCCGAGTTGCTATAAATACTAGAAATAATGAAATTAATTGTGGGATTAACAAGGTAATAAATTATCAAGAAGACATCGCAGAAACATCCTCAGAAAAGGCAAAGAAAAAGAAAGCTGATCCAATTGTCATAATAAAACCTAAAAATGCTAGTCAGAATAATGATGAGACAAGGAAGGAAGTAAAACGCTCTTTCAATTCTAGGAAAATAGCTGTGTCATGTATGAAAAACTCAAGAGACGGATGAGTAATAATTGAATTTAAAAACAAAGTAGTTGCAGCAGAACTCAGGCTGAGGCTTTCAACGAAATGTACGTAAAATACATTATATGTGAACCTAAGATTACTACCGAAAATAAAAATAGGGGGAATTACAGAAACAAATGCATCAGGGGAAATAGAGGAATTAATGCTGGTACAAAATGAAGATATATTGCGAAAAGAAAAATGAGAATTTAAAGTTATACGACCATTGCCGAACCGCTCCGAGAACCCCAGAAGCTGTTTTAAGCATTTTTATGAACGGCAGATATTTCCGAATAAAATAAGTGACTTTCAGGAGAGTTAACAGTCGAAGAGGCTGCGTAACAAGTCACAAGGTCGAACCTCGGCCGAATACTTGCAAAGGTGTCCGAGGAAGCATAAATACGAGTATAAAAATAGCACACATAAACATCAGATCTCTTATGTCAGAAGTTTTTTTATTTTAAACATTATATACCTACTTCAATCCAATTTTGATATCATAGGAGTAAGTGAAACATGATTAAAACCATATATAAAAAATTCCAACATTAATATTCCAGGATATAAGATTTCTAGGCAGGATCGAACAGAACATGCTGGAGGTGTGGCAATATATTCCAAAAAATGCTTAAAAACCAAACTAATTGAAATAAATATTACCGAAAGAGAGGAGACTCCGAACAACTTTGGGTCGAAATTAATTTAAAAAAGAAAAATATTGCTTTTGGTGGTATTTACATATGTACCACATGAGTGGCCCATTTATAAAATGGAGTTTATTGAAGAAATGTTTAGTGAAATAATGAGTTATGAACTAGAACTATGAGTTATGAGTTAGAACTGCATATGCACATGAGGCTTTAACATAAATATGCCAAAAAATGTACCTTCTACACAGCATCTCACAAACATATTGCAGATATTTAATTTTAAGCAGATATGCACGGAACCCACCAGAATAACGGAAACAACAAATACTTTGATTGATTTAATAATTATGGACATAACAATGAACGTTATAGAATCGGGAAGTGTTGACATGTTCGACATAGGATGTTAATGTGATCATAATCTAATCTTTTGTTCGGTAAATGTGGAAAGAGATAGAGTTGGATACTGTAAAAACATACCGAGATTACAGAAATATGGAAACTTAAACAGTGACGCCGAAAGAATTAATTGGAGTGATATTTACATGACAGACGATATAGAGAAGAAGCTAAAATTATTCAATGAAAAAGTCATATTTGACGTACATGCTCCTCTTAAAACAAGTACATTAGGATCAAGAAAAAAGTTACCATGGGTTACATCTAATATTAAATGCCTAATAAGGGAAGGAGGAAAAGCTAGAAAGCGACACTGTAAAGAACAAACGACTGAAACACGTACATATTATCAAGACATAAGGAAGGAGGTAAAGAAAGGAGTTAAAGCAATACAGAGAGAAAATACTACATTTTACAGACATAGTTTTAACCAGCACCTAAATAATAATGTAATTTTATGGTTTTATTAAACATGTCACTGGAGCTGGGGAAAATACCCTGAGAATGGAAAACTGGTATAATTCAGCGAATACCTAAAACAGATCGTGAATATTAAGGACTTCCGACCATCTTACCAGTTGAATCTAAATTATTGGAAAGAATTGTGTATAACAACTGTATTGCAGATGATATTATAGCAACAAAGTTCAAAAACATGATCACGATCTTAATGGACATGACAAAAGCTTTTGACTCTGTAAAGTTTGAACTATTACTAGATAAGTTGAAGTCAAACGGTGTTAGAGAAAAGGCTATGGTATGGTTTTCAGATTACTTGCACGAAAGAACTGTTATTACTAGAATACAACAACAAAATGTAAACATGTTTTCAGAATCATGTGCCGTTGAAACCGGATTGCCTCAAGGTTCAATTTTAGTACCACAACTGTTCAATTCTAGAACACTGCAAATTATATATGTATGCCGATGATTTTCACGTACTTTTTTGTTTTCCGCACAAAGAAACTGATATGGCATTTGAAATCATAAATAGAGAAGTAAATATATATATATATATAATAACCTAGTGGACTATATAACCAATATTGGGCTTCAAGTTAACCCGAAGTCACAACTAATCGCGTTTGGCTCAAAAAATGCTTTAAATGAAGTAAAATTAAGTGAAAATAAAAGGTGAAAAACTAGAGTACCAAACAAGCGTAAAGAATCTTGGACTAATTATGGATGAAAACGTAAATTTTGAAAAACATGAGCAAAGCAAATTTCAAGCGGCCTTCGTAATATTAAAAGATCTTTATCAGTATAAAAATATTGCACCGAAAAACGTCAAACTCTTGTTTGTTGACTCTCTAGTATTGCTATTGTTATCTAGTGTAATTATTGTGACTGTGTATACCACCCTTGTATTACAGAAAAAACAAAAAATAGAATACGAGTTCAAAATGCTAAGGAATATGATATTGTTTACAATCACTAAGAAGAGAGCCTACAAGTCGTCATATACAAGAAGTCGATTGGTTACGTATGGATGAAAGGCAAAAAATATATTTGTTATCTTTTATTTTCAGAATTGTATCTGAGTAAGCGCCTATGTATTTATATAGTAAGTTAAGGTATATATCTGATGTACATCATATAATAACAAGACATAGAAATAATTTAGATATTCCAAGGCATTGAAATGATTTTGCTATAAATCTTATAATAAAAGATAGACATTAAATAATGGTTATAAATCTTTTATATTAGGTTTCAGCTAACTGTTAAGCGTAATTTTCTGAAGTTGACACCAAAAAGTGCAGATGCAGGAGAATTCTCCGTCGTTATAACAAGTGGAACGCCATTTACTCTCCAATTTTACTACAAAGATCAGTTACAAGTCGTTTTAAATGGAGACCGTTTAGTTATGGAAAATGTAAGGTTAAATGTATTATCTAATCTGTAGAATATTGTCTTTAAAAATAATTATTATTACTTAACATTTTGACAATTATTTCAGACTGACAATAGTCAAGCATTTGCTTTTGGAGTAGAATTTGAAAATGCAATTAATCTTTTCGGCCTCTTCCACCATGCCTCTCAGTTGACCCTACCGGAAACAGCAGATGGCTCCTCAGACCCCTTCAGACTTAGGAATTCTGATACAACTTCATACGAATTGGACTCGCCCATGGCTCTGTACGGATCAATCCCAGTAATTTATGGACACTCGTAAGAAATTTTAAAATTATTCAAACTCCATCCAGTCTCTTTACAACCTTTCTAGAGCCGACTGGACCTCTGGAGTATTCCTTCACAATGCGGCTGAGCAATGGGTGGATATTAGCTATAGCCAAGAGAGACCTACGTCTTATTTCATGGTTGAAAGTAGTACTTTGGACCTTTTTGTGTTACTAGGCCCTACCCTGAAGGAAACTGTCAGGCAATACACCAGTTTAACAGGGGTTGCACCTTTACCGCAGGTAAGATTGTAGAGAAATTAAATTACTATCATGACAATTACCACAATTATGTTTTAGCTCTGGACTTTGGGCTACCAACAGGGTCGGGACACTTACGAGAATCAGGAAGAAGTTAACAATGTGGTGGTCATGATGGATGGCACGAACTTCACTATGGATGCAATTTGGCTAGGCGATGGCTACAGTGATGGGAACAGGTATTTCCAGTGGAATACAGCGAACTTTACTGATCCGTTAGAATTACAGACTAGTCTTGCTTCCACTGGCAGGAAACTTGTAGTAGTTGTGGATCCCCACATTAAGGTTGACGACAACTATTTTGTGTACACTGGGGCTGAAAACTATTTTGTTAAATGGGCAAATGGGAGCGATTATCAAGGTGTATACCTTGCCACTGTGATGTGGTATATCTATAACACTAATTTTCCACAGGTGAATCCTTAGCCGGTGTTTCTAGCTGGATAGATTTTCTCAATCCTGATGCCAGTGATTACTATGCTAGCTTATATAGTTATGAAACATTTAAATCCAGTACTGAGGTTTTAGCTGGTATTTACAACGATATGAATGAACCGTCAGTCTTAGATGACTCTCTGGAGAGAACATTGCCCTTTGAGACCACACATTACGGCAACGTTCTTCATAGGGATATTCATAATATATATGGATTCCTACAGGTACCTTCCCGTAATCTTGTAGCAATTATTATATCTCCAAATAACTATTTTAGGGGAGAAAATGATTTGTTAACATTTGTTGCGACATCATATATTTTTTTAGGCCAAGGCAACTTATCAGGGTCTCCTACAGAGGGACAACAGCACAAAACGTCCATTTGTTCTAACACGATCTCACTTTGCTGGTTCCCAGCGATATGCTGCCGTAACAACGGGTGGCAATACAGCGGATTGGTCGTACTTAGCCCTTAGCTATTCTGAATGTCTGAGTGCCAACTTGCTGGGCATAGTTTTTTGTGGGGCTGATGTTGCAGGATACTATAATACTCCTTCAGAACAACTAATCCAAAGGTGGTACCAAGTAAGTTTATAATAAAACTTACTGTGTTCAATTTAAGTTCTTCGTGTATTCCTCGAGTTTTACTACATAAGCTTTGAACCCACGATGCTACGATGCTAAATGGTGATTTACTCGAGCATCGTGGTGACCTATTGGACTTTGACCGTAGGGACAAAACCGGCCGACCGTACCGTAGGGACAAAAATGGGAAAAAAATTAATTTACTCGAGCGCATCAGATTTCAGAGATTCAGAGAAGATGTTAGGAGATGTTAGTGAATTCGAACAGAGCTCCCACTCAAAAGACTGACGATGTGGCGTAAGCTCGTGGCGGCTTTTTGAAAATGCAAAAAAAATCGCTATTTTGAAATACGCGAGCGCGTCAGATTTTCATAAAGACGGTTCAGCTTGATGTCTTGATGGTGCTGATCCATAATCTGACGATTATTTGGAGGGGTTTTCTTAATATGACGGTTTGAAAAAAACTTTTTTTAATTATTCAATGTGAAAAATAAAATGCAGGGATGGCATGCAAATAGAAAAAAGTAACCAATTTTGTTGAAATTTGTACAAAGAGTTTTTTACTTTATTTTGTGCACACGTAAATCTATTTCTTTTAATGGGCCTTTTCACTGATTATTTTTATTGCTTTATATGTGTTTTATAAAAAAAAATCTACCGTATTTTTTTATTTTCTTTTTCGAGCACGATTTCTATCGTAAAAGAATTCAAAAGTGCAGAAACAAGTGCGCGCTTATAGGTGACGTCACGTATCCTTCCTTAGTGATATCACAGAGCCTACGACCTTAAACATGACACAACGGTGTATTAGTACTATATTCCAAAGTTGGTTACCTGCTTTTTGACAGTGAACGTTGAAATTGACTTTGTTGTTGTGGACACTTGACATCTACTGATAAATAATCAAAATTTGATATCCACTCGGCACCATAGTAAAACTCGTCCACTATACTAAAATCAACTTTCGGCAGATTTTCTGCACTTCATTTAGAAAATTCTGGTTCCATTTTCTTACAATAATGTATAGAAACAAAGCAACACAAAAACAAAAATTCGTAGACAAAGCAGAAAACATAACCACAATACTAAGCGTAAACAACTACAGCTGTGGTTATTTATACGCTTCTGACAAATAATGCTGCCAACTTAAATCCAGGCTGTGTGACGTCACTCAGTCTCAAGGTCAAATAGTGTTCAAATTGCTATGAGAAATATTTATTTTTTTATTAAACACTGTGAGATTTATATTCGAGACCAAGTTGTACGATGTGAATATCAAATCAGTTAGCTTTCAAATAAACATATTTGTTTTGTGGTTTATGAATCTAGTGAAAAGACCCATTATAATACATATAAATACATAAATTATATACATACTTTCGGAATTCTCTGTCTGATAAAATTTCAAAAGATAAATAAACAAGAGGTAAAAAAATTTCAACTTTTTGACAGTTTTGTTGATAGGTACTCACAGGCCGTTGGAATTAATAAAAAATACGTGATTTTCAAGAAGTTTTATCTCCAAAAGATTATATATGATATACAAGATGGATAGAATGCATCTTTTAGGCATAAAAACCATAGTCCGTAGAAAAAATCATAGTCCGTACGCACAGAATGATGGGGAAAGTACCTAGAAATGCATAATTATGCAAAAAAGTGAATTTTTGCTGTTTTGTCCATTTTTCAAGTGTTTTTCAAAGATTATCACTTAAGATTCATAAAAATTTAAGACAAATAGTTTGTTTTATTATTACACAAGCCTTAAGTAACATATTGGGTCATCTAAAACCCTTTATTAGCCGATTGTAGGTAGCCGATTAAACGCATCCAAAAGTGCATAATTTGCATCCGTTTAAAAAAATTTAATAATTGCTCTAAAATTAATAAAACATCGTCCAAATTTTATACTCGGGAGTTTTCGAGGTCACTAATTACGAATTTGAAGAGATAATCGGTAAATTCAAAATGGCTGACTGATAATGGTGCGAAATTCAATTTTAAAAGTACATTTTTCGCTTTTTTTTCGCATAAAATGCATACATAAATATGTAAATTAAACAATAAATATGTAAACTAAATGAATTTTAATTTAAAACAAAACATTTTATTTACTTTTTAAATTTTTCAGCCATACAAAAAAGTTAATAGGAATCACATTAAAAATCAAGTATTAGTTTATTTTATTCAACATTACCAATATATTAACAAAGCATTCTTCTATTTATCAGTTTTTTTATTAAATGACAGCGCGTTAAAAAATAAGGTATAGGAGGGGGGAGGGGGAAATTAAATTAAATATTTATATGTTGTTCGAGATGGTTAGAAGGTAGCAATTCCAAGTCATCCCCACCCCTGATCTCGCTAAGGGAGGGGGAAAAGCCATCAAAAATCGGATTTATCTCCTTTGTTGTGCTTTTTAGGGCAACACGCTTCCCGTAAAAGTTGTAGACGATAAAATTCCCTACAATATTGATCTCGTACCTTTTTTGCACAACCAATGGCGACGGAGCTACGCTGAAGAAAGGGCAAAATCGTGACTAGCAAAATGTTCACATTCTCGCCACTTTGGTGCGTAAAAAGCCAGAGATGACTTGGTTGTAGCGTCAAAGTTCCCATAATCAAAGTTGTAGACAATTTGCTTATCTTTCAAATCCATATTTCCAACAAAATCCTATGAACAATGCCGAGGAGTGGGGGGTCATTTACAAAAAACGAGCAAAAAAGGAAGTGATAGTGTGCCGCATTTGACGTGGGTGGGAGCTTGGCCAGGTTGAGCCTTGTTGCGCTGCTCAAGAACTTGCCACTTCAAGTTCAAGTGCAGGGCAGTGATGGATGGATCTTGCTCTCTACCATACAGAGCTACCAGAATCTGTTCTCCTGTCCCTGAAAGGTCTGTGACCGGCATATTTCCATTAAAAAACTCTAAAAATTAAACCGAAGTGCATTGTACGCCCACTATTTAGTAACTCCCTATATTGTAAACAATAAAATAATTAGCTCAATTACCCTATAATGAAGGCCAAATTATGCCTAGAATTTTCTTCATAAAGAAATTAAAATAAAGTAAGCGTATTGCTCATTACTGCGCTCATTCGCATAATCTTTAAACCAGACCATCGAATAATTGAATAATGAATAATTGGCCTCTGTCGGGATGGGGTGGTTTCATTTGCCAACAAAGCCAAGTGTGGCACTCTCGGAATAAATATGGAAATCATAAAATTAATTAAAATTTCGTATTTGTAGTGCGTCCACTCTCGACGGATTTCATTTCAAATATCATATTAATTACCGCTTTTATAGGCCCAAATACAAGCTCCAAGGTAGCTACGCAGAATATGGGAGGTGCATCGCACCTTATTGAGGAAGTCCGATCACAGATACCGTGGAAAGCGCTGTAGATTACTGTAGACGACGCATATACTATTAATGCAAAGTTCAATATAAGTATTTACATGTCAGAACTGCTTAACTGTAACTATAATAATTATTAAATAAAACTGGTTGTAAAAAATATGATATTGGATAATGGATATTGACGATTTTAGTTACTTCGACCTGTGGTAATCTGCAGATTTTATTTTCCTCGTTATCCGCGCTCGAAAATGTCGAGGTGAGGATTTTTATTGCAAGTTTATGACCCTCCCACTCCTCATCACGCTCATATCGTCAGATTATTGAAATGCACACTTTTCAGCATGTAATTTACCCACCATACCTTAATCTGACGCACTCGAGTATTACCAACTATCGATTTTTTTTTTACTATTCTGATCGGCTGCCCTACATGCGCGGCCCTATATAGAGGGCTTAGATATTGTGGAGGTACTCAACAGGGTGCAAGGTATCATCTGTTAATCTGCCATAGACATATGTTAATCTGCCACGCTTGAGCAAATCCCAAAATCCCCTGTTGGGCTCCCCTAGGTACTATTATCGGTTGTCTTACATATTGCATTTTAGGCTGCTATATGGCTGCCGTTCTTCAGAGGCTACTCCTATAAGGACACCGAAAAGCATGAGCCTTATGTCTACAACCCGGAAATACAAATTGTTATTAGAACCTCGTTTGACCTTCGCTATAAGCATATTCCGGTGTGGTACACCTTGTTCTTTGAGCACACTAGATTTGGAGATCCAATAGTCAGGCCTTTGTTTTATGACTACCCTGAACTTCTAAATCATGACGATCATATTTTAATAGGTATATAGCGCAATGAGACATTTATATGGTATTATTTATTCCTCCTTTTATTCCAGGAACCGATATAATGGCAAGACCAGTATTTACCCAAAGTGTCAACGCCGTTTCAGTCACATTCCCTGGAAATGAAACGACTTACTGGTATAGAGCCGATGATAACTCATGGACCACATATACCGGTGGTACTACAGTGCTCCTGGATGCGTCTCTGGAGCTCTGGGCTGCTGTAAGTATTATTTAAAATAAGTAATTTAGAAAAATATATTGCTAAAGAAATACTTATCGTACTTATCGATTAAACATATTTTAGGCACCTCTATTTTATAGAGCGGGTAGTATAATACCAAGGAAAGAGACACATCGAATCTCTACTGTCCAAATGGTAAATGATCCACATACCCTTTACATCAATTTAGATGAGGTAAATTATATTTCCTTTCTACTAATACTTCAGTTTAGATTAGCAAGTGATATTAACAAACATAGCATATTACCATAGGTATTAATATAGGTCATAACACACCTAGCCATTATTTGCAAATTTTCTGGAAATTGAGGGTTTTAATAGAGGTAGGTACAGCGGCCACCCAAATGTGAACAAATTTTGGTTGTCAGAAATTTCAGCTGAATGGACAATTGCATTTATTTTCAAATTACTTGAAACATCCTCAACGTATTTTATCCAATATTTGAAAGTCATCAGCAATAATATTTTTTTATAATGCCGAAAAATATACTAGAGAAGTGATTGTTTCATTTCATCTAGATGTCAGAAAGTATATTAAAAACAGTAAATAACATGTTTGAGGATTACTAAATGGTGAAAGCAGGAGGGGAGGCGTGGAATGTACACGGCTATGGTATGTGGTAATTGAGTGCCCATGAATTGGCTGAGTATTTTAGACTTGATGCATAATGTTATTACGTACCGAACTTCCAGATTAGCTCGAGAAAATTATAATGCAATTGGACAATGGCAACGTTTACACTGGGAAGGGAAAAATTACCCCAGAGTATAATGTGCGGAAAAAACAGTACGCTACTTACGTTTCGAAAATCAGAAACACGATTTTTAAAAATAATCTTTATTTCTAAAAACACAAATTTTGTCTTGCAGGCCGAAAGAACCGATCTTGTTGAAACCGAGAATAATAATGAATTATGGATGCGGACAATGGGCAAGACTAAGTTCTTATCGGCTGTAACATAATATAAGTAAAGAGATTAAAGTAGTAAGAAATGCTCGAAGTGGATACGTAACTCAATATAGTCGTCACATGTGATGAGGCTGAAGAGGTTGTAAAATCGGTCCAATGTGAAGATTGATTCAATTACTACTTTAATATACCGGCAAATCATATAAATATTTTTTTACTTACTAGGCCAGTCATTTAGTACATTAAAATGGCAAACTAACAGTTAGTTCTGATTTTTTTATATGTTGTTAGGACCACTACCAGTAGTGTATCTCCAAGTTTGCAGCTTCGAAAGACCTAACTTCGTAGCACTCGAAAAACGTTTCGAGTGCTACGTTTCGTTTTTTTTCACTATATCTTATAAACTGTGCTTTTGTTCATAAAGAATTTTATTACGTATTTTGCAGTAGATTAAATTTGATACAGTTTGGGACCAGAATCAGCTCTATAAGTACAAAATTTACCAAGATACAGACCTCCAAAAATTGGCATTTTTCCCCCAAAAAAGTGAAATTTTAAGATTTGGTCAACTATTGTCCCCAAACATTTTACGGGAAAAAAGTCGGGAAGATATAGCGAATGTAATTAGCTTTAATTTAAGCACAGAACAACGTCCGCAGACCTGCAATTTTTGCCAAAAAAGTGAAATCCATATGTATCCCCAAGAAATATATATTTAGCCTATTAATAATATATTTACAATGCAATTCACATTATTTTTATTTATTGATATATTATGTATATCATATTCAAATATGATATACAGTGACATACAGGGGCGGCTCTTGGGTGTTTTCAGAGGGTGGGTACAAAAAAATAAACAATCCAGAATCTCTAACTCCGCAGATATGAAACAAAGCAAATTTGCAGTGCGTGAGGAAATTAAAATAACTTGGTATTTGTGTGATTGAACATTGAACCATTTTGCTCGTTATATGTATAATCTGTATATGTTTTGCATTATAGTAAAATTTGTATAAATATGAAAGAAAGTAAGTTTGCAGTGCGTGAAAAAATTGAAATTAAGTACGTTATACTTGGACATTTTTTGGGATTTTAACCATTGTGAGGAAACTATCAGACCTACGGACGTCGTTCTGTGCTTAAATTAAAGGTAATTACATTACCTACAACATCATCCCTTGAGACTTTACCCGCAAAATTTTCCCCGATTTCGGGGACGCAAGTTGACCAAATCATAAAATTTCAATTTTTGGAGGGCTATGTCTTGGTAACTATTATACCTACAGAGCTGGTTCTAGTCTCAAATTGTAGCAAATTTAGTCTACTTTAAAATGCGTAATAAAATGCTTGATGAACAAACATATTGTTAAGAACACGTAGTGAAAGAAACGAAAAAAGTGCGAAAATTTCGCGGTTTTGCGAGTGCTACGAAGTATACACTACTGGTAGTGGTCCTAACAACAGCATATTAAAAAATCAGAACTAGCCGTTAATTTGCGTTTTAGTTATTTCTAATGTACTATTTGACTGGCCTATACGTTGAAAATATTTCGCAAATATTAGACCCCGAAATAATAGACACTGGGCCGTTCTTCTTCTCATTACTCTTCATTCCTTTACACCATTTCCGTGAATTGTCCTGACCTTGCCTTGTAGTGCGAAAAAAAAATGGGGTTGATATGAGTACCACACAACTTCGATATTTTCTTTTTTTTAATCGTGTTACTTCCAGCGGAAGTTGCTTCTTCCATCATTTACTGTATACTGTATATATTTTCTTTATCTGTATATTATAATATACAGATATTTAACATTTGGCCGGTGTTTTAGTTATTGCTTTGTGATACACATGGATGTGCTGTGTATAATATTATTATCCATATTAATTATAATATTATTATCCAGCACATCCATATGTATCACAAAGCAATAACAACGACACGGTCAAAGTCTACACTGTAGACTTTGACACTGTAAAAGCCAGGCCCGCTGCCGCCTATTCTT
>CAXKVY010009239.1:0-16855 GCA_964058915.1 Tetropium fuscum | reverse complement strand
CTACGCATTTAAGAGTCAGATCTGTTTGATTCTGCAGAAGATATTCAGCGTTTGCAGCAGGACATAAAATTATGTTACAGGAAAAATAAATGCATTTTAAGCAATTTGAGAAAACTATATGCATGATTATTTTTTGTACGATCTTTAACCAATCAGAAAATACAATTTAGGTCGAAAACGCGTCTTAAAAGTTTGGCATTTATCAATATTTTGAAAAATAAGTCGGTTTGGAGCGGTATTATCAAAAGCAATATACGATATTCTACAGAACAGTGAGCCTTATAATACAGTGAAAATTAGAAAGTATATATGGAAATAATTCCATGCCTTTTCTAGTGAAAGAATCTACGTATTGAATGAATCAATTTCCACTGAAATGATAGCAACTATTTTAAAATATTGGGCATTTAATATGCGTACTAATGTAAAGGAGAAAATTAAGGAATATGTGGTTCAATATGTATATGTAGAAATTTTATGGAATAATTGAGCCATTTTCGAGACCAATATTTTTGGGGGCACAAAACGCGAGAAATTCGAAAAGAAGGGACCTTCAAATCTTACCCGATAAGAGGAAAATAAGTGCACCAGCATCCAAAAAAAATAGTATGAAGCAATGATGCAAACATGTGATGAAGATACACCAGATGGGTTACTAATAAAATTTTTCTTAATTGCCTCTATAAAACTTGTAGTCAGGTACAACTATGACAAAAAGGGAACTAACCTTGAAAAAATTGTAACAAAAGCAAATCCCTCGTAGTTATATTCTTAACAATATGTGCTACAGTATATATCTAAAATCCGTCAAAATCCTTCTACGGGAAATTACTTAAAAATGCAAAATTTTCAGAATGGCTGCCGAAATAGGTCAAAATGTGACATTTTGTTAATCATTCCGACAAGTGAGTGTGACACATGTTTCTAGGCTATTTTTCCATGGCAATAACAAATCTTCTCTGATAGTTAAAATTTTATTTTTATTTTCCAAAGTATTACACGGGACTTATGACAAAATGACAGGGGGAGAGGATATGAATAAATTAACGTCAAAAAAATGTGATACAAGTAAAGTTTGAAATATGAACACATCAATATCGGAGTCTTCTGAATCAACCTCATATTGTTCGTGTACGAAGTTAACACAGCCAGACTCTTGGCACTGCCTACAAGCATCTGTACAAGTTAGACCATTTTTTCTGAAGCTACATCGCATTGTTCCGCATTCCTTTGTACACTTGCAGCGGATAATAGTTAGGAGACTAAAATAGTTAGGATGCATTAACAATTTCTTGCTTTCCCATCCACTCCAATATTTGGTAGTAGCATCGGAATAAATGGTACTTCACTGCTGATGCAGTAGGTGGCAGCGTCTCTGGTTTAACGAAGCACTTGGATGACACGACCTTTTCTTTAAAGATGCGATGACGTAGCATATGTAATGTTTCATCTTCCTTGCTTCCATAAAGCAATAACACGGATTTCTTGCCAGCTTCTTCAATTTCGTCCTTTGACTTGTTCTCTGAGCAGAAGGTCTCAGCTAGTTGTTTTAGGTCATTACTAGTAAGAAGTTTTTTAAATGCGTTAGTCTTGCCAATTCCATGTATGTGTGATGTGCTGTCACAACCTGTAAAAGCATACAGGAAAAGCAAATACTTGCACATATCAACTCCTAAAATATTCCTTATAGCATGGATATCATAGACTGTCGAGAATGACTTGGATACTTGAATATCAATTCTAAAATGCAAGGCGAAACCACTGTCCGATGAATGGTACAATAGCAGAACGAGCAAGTCAGTATCTTCTCCCAACACAACTGTATTCATACATTTGGACGATGTGGACGATGCAACAGCTTCCCGTACAATGTCAACATCAGCATCATCATGAGCATAAATAATATGGCATCCTTGTCTGCTTAGGTGATCACCAATGAGATGTATTATCCTGGTCTTGTTTACAGCATTCTGCAGAAATTGTTCTTTCTTGCCAATAAAAGCAGTATCTGGAGAGTCCACTGTGGGTGAGAGTCGAGTTCATACCTCGTCTCCCATGTGCTCAATCTTTGATGGATGGGGTATTCACACTGTATCCATCAAAAACAACTGTAACTGAGCCATATTTTTTTCACTGTGATGTCTGCATAATATTTTGCGATAGAGTCGTATGTGGCTCCAGTCTTCCAAGGCATTCGATAAAGCAATGACCCCCTATCTAAGACATACTGAGTTGGCCCTCGCAATACATCAGTAGGGGTACTTGACACATGCTGCCTCTGCGATTCATCAGTCATGTTCTTAACATGTTTGTTGATGCAATGTGCAAGTTTTGACTTTTCGCCCTTTCTCATAATTGTTGGAGACTCGAAAAGAGATGTTGGATATGCACAAAGTTTATATTGCAATGTGTCTTGAAGGTTCACATCATCATTGCTTGCAACAACAATTAGACGTTGAAACAAAAGTACTGGGTCAATGCTTGAATCGTCAGTGTCATTAATTTTCACTCTTGCAATTGTAGCTAGTGTTTTCACTTCATCAGATCTTTTACAGGTGTACGAAAATGCATAGTTTCCAGGAAGTTAACCAACAATTCCATTGCCAATTTTAAGTGCATCATGAACATTAACTATGCTAAGTTAATTATACTAAGTTATTAGTAAGTATATTAACTATACTAAGTTTATAACATTAACTATGTACATCATGAACATGAACATTAATTAAGCTAAGTACCACAATGTTCCCTAGGATCGATTTGGTCGGATTTTGGATATGTGTTAAGTATCAGTGTTCTGGGTCAATTTACACTGGATTTGCTTTTGTTACAATTTTTTCAGAGTGAAACCGTAGTTTTACCTGACTATTGCTTGAAGATATAATAAAGAAGCACCATGCTTGTTTATTTTTTAGATCAACAACATCATGAAAGTATAATATATCAGATGAGAACCGGTACAAAAATGCGGCAGGATCCAACAGCATTATTAATATTTGAAAATGCTCATCAACTTAATAAAGCTTCTATATAAAATGTATTAACAAATAATAGTATTGGATATGAAGCCCTTAATGAAAAATCCAGTGTTCCATTAAACTGTTCCGGAGAATTTAAATTATCTTAATAATAGAAGATTGACGTAGTTAACAGTCCAGTGCAATGCTGTGGCACTACAAAAGCGATGAGTATAGGTCTCTAGAGTACGTTGTTAAGTTTGCTCCAGTACATTACAAACAATGGAAACAACCAACAGCTATATTTTAAATGAAGCATTTCATTTAGATCTTAGTGCATTGTGTCTTTCAATGGGCTGCAAAAATTTATTTATGACATGACTAGCTGTACGTGGGCGAGCATTATATATATATATATATATATATATATATATATATATATATATATATATATATATATATATATATATATATATATATATATATATATATATATATATATATGTATATATAATATATATATGTATATATATATATATATATATATATATATATATATATATATATATATATATATATATATATATATATATATATATATATATGTATATATAATATATATATGTATATATAATATATATATGTATATATATATATATATATATATATATATATATATATATATATATATATATATATATATATATATATATATATATATATATATATATATATATATATATATATATGTATATATATTATATATATGTATATATATATATATATATATATATATATATATATATATATATATATATATATATATATATATATATATATATATATATATATATATGTATATATATGTATATATATATATATATATATATATATATATATATATATATATATATATATATATATATATATATATATATATATATATATATATATATATATATATATATATATATATATATATATATATATATATATATATATATATGTATGTATATATATGTATATATATATCTATATATATATATATATATATATATATATATATATATATATATATATATATATATATATATATATATATATATATATATATATATATATATATATATATATATATATATATATATATATAGATATATATATATAGATATATATATATATATATATATATATATATATATATATATATATATATATATATATACTGTTTTTTATTTAGAATTTTAATATTTGCTTAGTCAAAAAATGTATGGCTTGTTTCATTAAAATTTATATTTTTATATTTAGAGCTCTAATATTAGCTGAACATTTGTGTATTTCTAATCGTTCTTCGAGAAGTTATATTGTTTGGCTAATGTAGATTGCATTACGTTGTTTACATGTACCTTGATATATACGATTTGTAGTCTTATTTTAAATAGATTTTTAACTTTTAATTTTGTGTCAACGAATTTTAAGTTGTTTGTATTTTTATATGCTGTGTGAATATCGTATAATTTTTTAAGTATTTGAAATAGCTTTTGAGAGCTGTGGGATATATGGTAGCTATGAGATATCTTGATTATTCTTGTGGAAAATTGTAATATTTGTGTAATATGGTTTTGAAAGATTGTTGATTAAAGAAAAGGGGTACTTAAAACAATTTTTTTTTGCTTTTTGTAAGAATTTCTTTCAATAAATGGCAGATGTAGGGCTTATTGTTCTGTAAGCAATACCAACTATTAGAGTTTTTTATATGAATAAAGGTTTCTTGAGATGAAATTAGAATATCTACCAGACTATTTTGTTTTTGTATTTCATTTTTATTAATATTTCAATTTTATTATTTATAAGAGAATTCCAAACAATTTATATTACCTCTATATTCGTTTCCAATTGTAAATTTTATTTTTAGATGGCAGCCTATGTAATAGCATATGCCACTGACAATATTTATGTCAAATGAGAGGTATTCCTGCTAACAGAGTATTCCAGCGACAATATTTATGTCAGAAAAGCGTCAAAATAACTATGAATTTTATTTCAATAAGAACAATTAAAATGATCCCAATTTGAATTATAGCATCTTTTTGTATTACTTGAAGTTCAACTTATTAGTTGAAGTATTACTTGAAGAAATGCTACTTCTTCGCGAATTCTAGGTACTTAAATCGTTGTTACCAACCCGGTTCATTTTCGAAATTACACGAAGCGCACAAGAAATTAAATTATGTCTCATAAACGTCAAATGAATTATCAGCACACTTGGCATGTAATTATATACTATTTGATTTTCTCTCAAAATTAACATTCTTGTTTCATTGAATTGTCCTCCGAATACAACTCGTGCTCTCAGTTTTGCTTCAATATTTGCCATTCATTCATTACTCGTTGCTGCTGTTTTTGGGAAATAATTAATTCCGCTTCGCGCTCGTAATTATTTTCGTGACAGCAGCAACTCGTATTCAGAAAGACAAATATTGTCGCCAAAACCCAGAGCACTTTTTGTATTATATATGATAACTTTCAAATTTACTGAAATTTTTATGTTCCATTGGAATTGAAGTTACACAATTATCAACATTTGAAAAAACAACGTTTTGAACAACGTTTGAAAAAAGGCATCTTATTATTTAGTATTGGATCATGTTCTCAAATTCTTCTAGTACTAATTATCTAACAAAAGCAGAAATAAAACCATACAACAAACATATAAACAGAAACACATAAACATATCAGCGTTCAAGAAATAATCTGTCGAAAACTGACAATAATCATTTAATACAAATATAGAAAACCATAATCTATATCCAAAGATGTCAAATTAAAACATGTAAACGTTTTAATTGTCGCCGAATGATGCCAACTTGGTTGACGAAATGCGCATCGAGCGAAGTACAAGTGTTTTAGTGTTCATGAAAACTCATTTATCGTTATCATTGTCGTCGTCAGTGATATCGTCCCATCAAAGGTCCCAGCCCTTCCCAAAAGCTAAATTCTAATCAAATAGTCTGAATAACGTTGTTAGCAAAACCAAACATTACATAAAACGTTCTTGACTTCCAAAACATTTATTGAAACAGTGAAACTTAATAACCAGGAACAACTATTCTCGTTAGATGTAATTCATTTATATACAACTATACCAATTGACTTTATAAAATATATAACACATAAGTTAGAACGAAATAAAGAACTATACCGTGCTGCCAATAAGAGCATATGCCTTAAAACTCACAATAATTTCAACATTGTTGTCAATACAGTAATTGGGTCTACTAATGTCCAGTTCAATGAATTAGTATTAGTGAATTTTGAGAAAATTGTCATTGAAACGTTAAGTTATAAAATATCGTTTTTATAATATGCATTTGCAACACAAAAATGAATTATCCATTAATAAATATTCAATAAATTCAATAGTTATCCATAAAAAATAAACTTTATCTTTGATGATGACAGAATAATATAGTATTTTATACTTAATATAAAATTTCATCTAAAAATACCCATGTCGTTCTAAAAACCCGTAGTAATAGGTAAAACGATAGAGATATCTATCGTTTTTAGAAAACATTGCTTAGAAAAACAAAGTTTTAATACATAACACTAACTTTTTTAATTAATAAAAGAAAAATAAGCTCATATTACAGCTGTAAAAACATTCTAACCAAACAGATGAAAATATTGAAGTAGGAAAAAAAGAACAAAATTTTAAAAAATTCGCCAAATTATAAAATCGCTATCTATATTGAAAAACTACAATGCTTGTTACGACAAAAAATATACATTTCCTTGCATCACCATGTAAATTCAATATTTAGATTATTTATATATATTTTATTCAATATTCAAGATATTCAAGAATAAATGATACGTAGGTACGTTTTAAGTATACTATATTAAGAAGACTTATCTGATACGTACCCTCGTGATCGATTAATTATATTTTGTATATAAGTCTAGCTATATTTGTATAAATACAGTTAGTTACATATCAAAGTACAGTTGTGTAACTATAGCAAGGCAGTCAATTCGTAAGATGCCATAGCTAGGGTAAAAATTCTATAAAATTCACCCTTCGGTCGAAAATTCTAATTTTTACGAAGAAAAAAAATACTTTCGTCGGTGGTGATGAAAAATACTAACCCAAATATTATTGATTGAGTACATAATTGATAAATTATTTAGTACGTCTCAAAAGCATCAAACTCTCCTCTGTTTAAGAATTAAATTATTATTTTTGGGTACTAGTCTAAATCATTGATTCCCGGCGCATTCACCACGTGTCAAATATTTATATGGACTGTAAAAATGAAGCGGAATTGGGAAAATTATCAGAAATTCTTCACATGAATTCGACAAACTTGCGCCTCACGAAATAAGTATACACATATCACACTATATATAAAATATAAAACATATAAAATAAAATAAAGACAAGCAGGTACTTATGTACTTACAGTAAATGATGATATGAAAGAAATATAGTTAAGCTATTCGTTCATCTTTGAGAGAAAGATAATATTTTGTGTAATTTTGTACATTATTAATAAAATAAATAGGTACATGATTTTGATATTACATATCAGAAAGAAGGAAATACAACTAAAATATTAATGTTATTTTAGAAATACAAGTAAAAATTATTATAAAAAGTTCATAGCACAATAATTCATAGTATTTACGATTTCTTAATTTATAGAAATTATCATTTTAACTGTTGTATTTATCTAAAAACTTACTAATAATCATGTGACGAATATAAATCAAACCATATTTAGCTTTTTTTGTTTACGTAATGTGAGAATTTTGAAAAGGGTATATTTCATGCATATTATTATATAATTTCTAGATAGTCGTGATTTATACGAAAACTTTTTTGTATAACATTAAGATACCACGTAACCTTTTAAATTTATAGAGGATTTGAAATCTATTTTTTTGCAAAACCTCAATACTTCTGATCCTGATATCAAGATGAGTGAAAATCCGGTCTAGTTTCCGATACATCCGCGCACTCTTGCGGCGCTATATGCGATAAGGCTGGGTCGCCCCAGTACCTCGTGGACCACCACGTCGCTAACGTAGGGGCGTCTGCTGGAATTTGGCGTCGCAAGGCTCGTTATAGTGCTGGAAGGATTTCGAGAGTTGTGCTTGAAAAGTTTTAATAAAAAAGTTTTTGTGAATGAAACGGAGTAAGACGAATTGGTTTAAATTCGGTACGTACTCGCACTGTGATTACTAAAATGTGAGAACCGGGAATTTATTTAAGTGAAAATCTTGTTCAAAGTTTTAAGTTGGTGGCAATTTGGAAACTTTGGAGTTGACAACTCTTTCGTGCTGTAAGTAGTTTTGCCTTGACATTCGCAGCAATCCTTGCTGAGATTCTAGTAAGACATATATAAACAGTTTATGCACATATCGAGAGGGTATAACATAAGGGTACAATATAAGGGCACATTATGCCCTAATATATATTGTGTCCTTTTTTCAGGAGAAGAAAGTTTAACAAGCTATTATTTATTGACAATGTTAATCTGTTACTGATTGTTTCAACCATAATTTACATAATTAAATGTCATAGTCATAATGTAAAATTTCTGTTACGAAATTCAGCTCAAGGATTATCGGTTTACATATCCTTATGCCATATTTACTTTGAGCAGACCTTCCAAAGTTTCATTTATATATATATTTAAGTACTTTAATAATAGATTAAAGTGTTTAAGTAGAATTTTTTTTAATAAATAGTAGTTATGGAACAGAGAAAGTTGGTATAGGTTTTTATTAGTATTATACAAGTTATGTGATAATAGTTTATAAACAGTACTAGAATGATATTTTGGTCTTATACTTATATTAGTTTATAATTTAGAAAAAATGTAAAATCTATACTAATTTTCTAATAAAGTGGTAATTATGTAATTATAAGTAGCACACAGTAATATGTTTTCTTACTCCAGACCGTTACAATTACAAGATCTTGAGACTGACCACTAGTCTTGGAAAAAATTATAATAGAGAATTGATGGACGGTATTAACGGACATCAATACAAGACACTTGTAGTGATATTGGTGATTAATGACTGCGGCGTCTTTACTTAGTCCTGAGAAAGTTACAGACCACGATTAAATACAAAGTTTAGTCTACAATGAATCGGTCATCGCAACAACAACTTAAGTAAAAAAGTACAATTTTTCAGGAGACGCTAAAATTAGAATAAAACAGAAACTACTTAAATCCAGTCGATTACTTTTTAAAATATGAAACATACATGCATTTCACTTGATTTCCACTAAATTCCGATGACATAATTTTCGTACCGTCACCGAAAAAAAATTATTTTGCTATCTGACTTAAGTGGGGATTTGCAAGGAACAAATTAATTGTTGTCCAAAAGTGGTCATACAAGTGAATGTGTTGAATCTTACCTATGTAATTTTCTGACACAAACTTTATTTTATGCAAGTATGGATTAAAATAATGTGTCATTTAAACATCTTTATTGAAAAATAATGTTATAATAAAATGCGAAAAGCCTTCTCCTGACTATTGCATAAATAAAATGACAAAATAATCTCTTTTTACTAATCAGCAAAATAACTAATAATAAAAAATTTACCTACTTCTAGTAAGTTAGGGTATATAGTCATACTCCCCATCGGATTCAATGTCATTATTAGCATTTTCATCTTCCTGTATTGGCAATGCAAAAATTCTCAGGTAGAATGGTAGGAATTCATCAAGAATACTATCCTTTACTTGTTTCAAGTTTTTGATTTTTTTTGAATTTATTGACACGCGGTTAGCAGGGTAGGTATTTTGAGTAGACAGTTTTACATTAGACGTTGAACTTCTTGTGAGATGAAAAGTATTTTTCATCAGGCAATCAATAAATTTTTTTGTAGAAACCACACCTTTTGGTTTGTGTCGTACTTAAAAAAGATATAAATGGAAACTGCAAACGATACCTTTCGTTCTTTCGGTACTTTTCTACTGACACTTTCATCCGCCAATTGGGCAAAATCCAATATTTGTGTGGTCAGTATTCATGTTGCATGAATACTGAAAAATTGGGACTTGCATTTGCCATGATAGAAAAATATTGTTCCGGTACATATATCCGGTCATGTTTTTTATCTTTTTTTAAGGACACCAAAATCTTGATTGTTAGGAAGGAAATAATGGCCCCGTACTGGAAAATAATGTGTTATTTTCTTAAATCGATTTGTGTCTGTTAGTGGCAGTAAAAATCTTATTATTGTATGGTTTTTGTTCTGAAGCGGAATTGTCAGATAAGATAAAGAGCTCTTTTATGTTGTAATATAAAAATTTTCAATGTAGTGCAGTATCATGAATAGGTATACACTGAATAGGTATACACGGTAGTGGCAAATACTGCATAAAATCAAAGGTGATAGCTGTCACGTCATCATGCGCCTTAATATATTCTTTAACGTCTGATATATTTTTGTGATTTTTTTTGCCATTCGCTTGTGGATGATCAATTTGGCTTCTGCAATGCGTCTGGCATTTTTATTTAGGGCTTGACATTTAATTTTAACTAATAGTTGTCACAGGTTATACAAGTATCAACTTGTGTCCTTAAAAAATTGTCCTTAAAATACTTGACGTAGAACTTATAGTTTACCCCCAGATCTGGATATTTGTTCTTAAATAAATAGAACATGGTTTTCACATCCAGACGGCTGTCAAGATATTCGATGCTTTGTCCAGAGTAATGTGTCTGCTTTCGTGGAAAAGAAGAATATGGCAATGCAGTTTTTTGAGAACTTCCGGGGGTTTTTGTATTGCGTTAGGGTGCTTACCGCGTCTGTCGTGTGGAGTATATTATATTAATAATTAAATCTCATAGTCGCTTAATTCGGTTTTCCGTAACACCATAAATGGATATAAATGCTTTTTTACATACAGCTTGTTTCCTTTCCGAGGTAACTATGAAATATTTAAACGCGTATTGCCTAGATAACGTATTTTTTTACGAGGTCTGAGAGATTTTACCGCTTGTTACTCAATGAGTTGCTGCATGTATATATCTTGTTCGTTTTGTTGGTCATCCTGTTGGTGATGTCGTTAATTTTATTGATGCAAAAGTCGAATTCTTCTTTTGTAAAATATTTAAAGCATCTTTTGTTGCAACTAAAATCATATACTAAGTTTTATTTTGAAACTAAACGTACTAACAATAAAAAATATTATCTTGCAATATAGACCTGTTGCATGAGCTGGTAGTAAAAAAGTTAATACCTAAAGCTAAAGTTAATACCTTTAACTTTGGCATTCCGAATGATATTTCTTTTATAATTTTCCGATTATAAACGTCTTTTTTATGGGTTCCACCATTGCACTTCCACTAGAAGACATGGTTTTTAAAGACATTAAGTGTTTAGCAACGTAAACAACAATGAAATTAAAGCAAATGTCACTTCGTTCCTACGTTCCTGATATAGGTAATAGTTGGCACTGCGACCGCGTACTCTTTATCAGTCTATGCTAAAACCATGAGTCAAGGGGCTTTAGCAATGAACGTTGCAAATTCACCGTCTCTATTATAAAGGATATTCTACTGACTTACATGGCTTTTACACTGAACATAAAACTATCTTTGAATAACTCGATGCCATCAAAAACTCATTTCGGCAATTTATTTTTGCGATGACAGATTCTATTATACTTAAATTTCAAACAATATTTTGAAATATTCGAATAAAGCCATAACAGGGTGTAATTCTTATATATAAAATATAGCTAACGCATGAAATACACAAACACTTCAATAAATCAATTAACACTATTTTGAAATCAATATTTAATGCGTGCTCCATTCTGCTAATTGCATACTGCTTCCAACCGTCTTGACATCAGTCAGCCAATTTTGCCATCAGTCGATTCAGTTGACAGCCGTCTTGACATCAATCAGCCAACGTTTGACAGTAATCTGCATCCAGATTTTTCCAAGATTTCTCAAGATTAACTATCTTGACTAATCGTCCCCAAATCTTTTCAATTAGAGAGCGATCGGGATTGGATGACAAAGGCAAAATTTGAATGTTGTCCAAGAACCAATCCCGCAATAATCCTCAGATGTTAATTGGGCACTTGCCCTGTTGTAAGGTAAAATTGTCTGGATACAACTGCTGAACCGATGGTAACATAATGTTTTACAGCAAATATCTATAACGTTCGCCATTTTTACGCACACAAAGTGACCCATAGTGGCATGAATATTTTTTCGTGAGAGAATATGATATTAGACCAAAAATCATCATCTCTGTCAATATAACTGTTGGCAAAGAGCAGCCTTGCTTTTTTGTTGCGGTTAGGTAACCAAGACTTTTTAGCAGCTGCACAATTACTTATATCGCTCTGTTTCGTTCGCCGTCTAGCTGTCCCCATTATGGTATCATTACCCTCCTTACCTGGCAACCAGTTTCGTTTGAATTTTGATATGCAACCTTTGCTAACTTGGAAAAGGTTAACATAGCACATAAGAAAAACCGATTTTTAAAAAAAGTTTAACAGCCCGTATTTTGAAAACTAAGCATTTTTCCGGCCCATGCTTGCATTGACTTTCCATCTTAGAATCAACCAAAGAATTAGCCTAATGAAGTTTGGCCACATACTTAATTAACACCCTGTATGGTGCTTAGTTATAATTTATTTTTCTTGCTAAAATAAAGATAACGAGTGATATAACAAGTGAGATAACAAGTGAATAACGATTAAAATCCGTCCATTGGCGTGTATAATAATTGCTATATAAGCGAGCATAAAATAATTGTTAAAAATCCGAAAATGTTAAAATACCGCCCTGTTCCCAATCAGCTCCGCTTCAAAATAATTACATTATATTACATTATATTACTATAAACAAGGTATTTCTTGTTTACAGTAATAAGAGTGCCTAATGCCAAATTTTTTGCGAATTCCCGACTTTTTGACGACTCTAATAAAACAGATTTGTTGCCCCTGATATATTTCAATACTGCACGCGACTTTTATACGGTCATTTCCGAGCAAATAAGAGTACCTATATTGCTAACTGGCAACTTTGTTGCTAATTCGCAACTTTTTGGTGACTAATAAAACAGATTTGATGCCCCTGATGTATTTTGATACCGCATGTGACTACTGTTATTAGCAGGAAAATATTTAACCTTTAAAATTTTATCAATACCTGGCACGATTATTTTCTTCATACTCTAATTCTATCAGATAATTATTTTTACTTCATCTTCATAATCACAAATTATCATTTCTCCGTTATTTAACTGGTCCACCGCCGTTGATTGATTTAATGCATTTTTATCACAAGCTTGTCTTGGATTTTCGGTTTCCATCAGTAAAATGTTACTAATACTGACACTTGACACTTGTGATGTCTGGAGCACTGTTGTTAAAATTGGTAGATTCCTGCGTATGTCTGTAGTCAAGTGTAATTGTTGCGATAAAACCAACGATGAAAATAAACTTTTATGCTGCAGCATTTGTAAAGATTATTATTATCACTCTTGTTCTGATTTATTTGCTGTTAGTGTTAAATCAATTAGATCTAAGAGAGCATTAATTGGAGTTGCCAAAAATATTGCCAGATGGGTAATAGTATACAAGATTTGAAAACATTAATTTTTAATTTACAAATAGATATCGAAACCCTAAAATCTACTAAAATGCTTCATGACACCACCCGTTCTAAGTCTTGTCCTTTGAATTGAGGAAATAATTCTAGAAGTATCGAAAAGAAATTTGCGCAAAAAGAATATTATACTTTATGGTGTGCCCCAAAATTCCACCACTAATAGGAATGACAGAGTTTGTTATGGTCAACAGAATGTATCTAACATATTGAACCACATTTTACCACACACAACTGGATTCATCACCAAAACATATGAGACTGGGTAAAGTAGGAGTTAATATTGGCAGGACTCGCCCCATAAAAGTTCTGAATCTCTTCCCCACTCCTTCTGAATCTCTTCCCCATGAAATTTTTCGTAGCGCTCAAAGGCTGAAATATTTACGAGAACCGGGAGATATATAGTGCCACTGGATAAAACACAATCATCAACAAAAACATTACTGCCAACTAAGAAACGAACTCTTCTGAAGAATTTCTGAGGGAAACAAATTCTAAAAATTAAATATATTCGTAGTTCGCCACAGGTAATGTCGTGAAACTAGATGTGCCCAACAGATCGTCGCTATTTAGTTAATACCAAATTTGAAGAACTATTTTCGGTCTGCGAATTAGAATTCGACTGTATTGCTCTTGTGGAGATGTGGTTGAAAGAAGATACTTTTAGTGGTGAATTTTTACCTGACTACTTCACGGTGTTTTACCAAGACAGAGATTTTCAGCAGACACACGCGGCGATGGCGTTCTCTTAGTTCTTAAGTCGAATTTTCATATTGTTCAGCTTAATAACGATCATTCAATTAATTTATATCTAGCCATTGATATGCTAGACTGCAAAGGTTCGACAAATAACTCATTTTTGCATGTTCCTCCACATATAAGTACTAATTATTGGGAGGCATTTCTAGAATCCTTTGGCTATAGTCTCGTTGAAAATGTATTAATTTTAGGAGATCTTAATCTCACTCATTGACACTAAGATACATGTCACTCATGTATCTGGTAACTTAAATAATTTCCAAACAAGATTTGTCTCCGAATTCCTCCAATTCAATGGTTCTCAGCAATTTAACACTGTTACAACAATCACAACTCAACAGATGGAAACTTAAATCGTTGAATGAAGGGGCTCTTTCAATCAACGCTCAAATGGCGGTCTGACTAACATCTGACTAATAACAGATTAATTTCTTAGCATCTGTTTAGTGTTTAGAGAACTACAGTGACTAGGTACTATATAGAGACAGTGGCGACAATAGAACAATTGCCACGCCCCCGCCGCCAAATTGATGCTAATTTCGATAACGTTAATAAAGGCACTAATCAATCTCTTTTTCGTAACTATGGAAATATGTAATATATCGTAATATGTAATGTAATATCTTGTAATGTTAATATGTTATCCCATTCCCATTATAAATCTGCTATCTGTTGTAGAAATCATTCGTAATATTACGAGATAGATAAGTATATTTATTATTGGGATTCTTCATATATACAACCAATTTTCTTAATTAAAATATAAATACCTATTTAATTTAAACAGTTTATTTAATTATATTAACCGAAATGTTATAATATCTATAGTTTATCGGACAGGTAGCTTAACCTGGAATTAACTCGGGAAGTTTCGAAACTGCAGGTTTGTAGATTTCGGTACGGCACAAAACTATAGATATTACTGAACTAATTTGTACACTTTTATAACTGACTATTATTCTAAACAGAAATGCAAATATAATAATACTATTGACAAGATAGAAAAACACACTGACACAAGCTTAAAAATGGCTGCCAGTACCACATGATCTAGACAAGGAATAAAAAATTGGCCACTCTATTGTCACCACTATCTTTATATAGACACTGTATAGAGAGCTACAGAGCTATAATCATTAAAATATTACAAAAACTGTCAAGAAGTTTTCATAGTTTTTCCAGAGCATTTCTCATTTCCGATTTACAAAGTACTTAGTCCTAACGCATGCAAGTATATGAATAAGGATTTAACTTAGTTTGCTTGAAAGTTGGATTTATCTACGTTTTCTTGAAACGATTGGTTTTAAAACTGAATTTCTATAAGATTTATCGACATTTGGTTGAATCTGACGACCTTACTCAATAGAGCTCGAATTAGTCAATATCGACTTTAAAAACGCACCTACCAAAGAGTGGATTTATCTGGATTTGCATAATTGCTCCTCAACTATGATTGACAATCAGTGACGTGGATCACTTGGATAATAATTATCATCAATTGAGACGCCACACGTGTGTGTGATGATAGTCAATGTGTTAAAAGTCTTTGTATCGAAAAATTAATGGCCGGCAACAGATGCTTTGCACCAAATTTCACTAGCGGATATGAACATCAAAAGCACAAAGTTTCGATGCTTTCAGTGTCTAATAGACGCAATGACCGTCCCTTTTGTTAAGCTGTGTCAGTTGCGCGTGGATTTGCAACGCCCTCGCCGCCTGTGAACGATACGATCACTTTGTGGATTACAGTGATTTGGTATCAACAGTGGAAGGTCTGTAGTTAAACTCAAATTAAAATTATATTAGATACAATACAGATATTCTCACACAGTAATATAATGCAGTTATTCTTAACTATATTATGTTCAAAAGTTGCATTTCTCTAAATTGTAAGTCGCCTTGGAATCTACTAAGTTGCCTTTAAACATTATGCATGCTAAAAAAGAATCAAGTTAAGAATTTAGACCCTTATCTTAACTTGAATTGGATATATAATACCTAGACTAGTAGATACATAATCTTGTACATAATAATGATATAATATTTTATATTTCTCTTTACCAATCATCCTAATCACAGTCATCATCAGCCCAAGAGTCTTGTGCAGGAAACGGAACCGCAAATTATTATTTTATATATTGCGGGCCGCATTTCTAAACCAAGATCAATATGTAGGCGTTTGGACTTCTCCAGGCGTTTAGACTTCTGCTGCCAAAATCATGCCACACTATTTTTTTTGTGTTTATATGGTTGTGTTGTGTAACACCTGGTAGCCACGATACACCTGGAAGAATTCGTGGAAACCGCGTCGGAAGGTTGCGGAAACCGTGGGTTTGCGATTAACTAACTCAGTTTCTATGGTTGCTGTACGTTGTACTATGTATGAATCGGGATGAGACATTCTGGTAGGGAATAGAGATCAGCGAGTTATATAATAGCAATATTTAATATATAGCAATAATTCATTGGACATAGAA
>CAXKVY010009238.1:0-27535 GCA_964058915.1 Tetropium fuscum | reverse complement strand
GATATATCCATATTACGAAAAATATTTAAAATTTTCTGATAATTTACCTACCATAAACTTAAGGTTTGAATGAGCATTTTAAATTTAAAGAGTCGATTCACTAATTTATAGCTATTGCTTGCCATTTTAGTGTGTAATAATTCCTATTAGATAACATAAATATCGCTGAAACCGTTCGGGTAAGTTCTTACGCATATATTATTTGCGCATTTTTACATATTTTGCTGTGAATAACTGGATATTTGGTATGGTTATCTCTACGGGGAAAATCTATTATTTACATTTTTTTTAAATATTAGTATTTACATATTATTTGCATAAATAAATTATTTTTTACGCAAGCTCAATTCAGCAATTTGCGGCACGAGAAGAAATAAAGAAATGCTACTACATAATAGTTCCTAATGTTGGTAGTCTAGTGTCTACTTCTGTAAAGAATTATTTTGGAATATATGCAAACCTAGGTGTAATATAGTGGTACAATCGCTGAGAAAAAAGAAATATGAGTAATAAAATTCAAAATCTATGTGGAAAACTCTAAAAACAATGCTAAAAGATAAAAATCAACCAATTAACTTTGAAGTTATAAATTTTCAGTCGGAATTCTTTACTTTTACCCAAAACTGAAATTGAAGCAGCAAATACTTTAATGAGTTTCCTGTCAATATAATTGTTGAAATTTCTAACTCTATAATAGGATAGCACAGACATATTACGGTTTGACTCTAAAAAAAAATAATGTAAATCTGAAAATGGGTACAAATATTCTAGTGTTAAAAAATCAACACCTCTTTTTGCATGCGACGTGGGCGACTTTAGATAGAAGACATCGCAAAAGTGACTGAAGTAAATATTGTAGGGCATAAAATAATCTTTCCACTGATATATTTACCATCCCTGTGCGACTTAGATAGAAGATTAGATTAGATAGAATTTGGAGATACGGCTGCCTGAATATGGCGCCTGAATTTATCTGTGATTATAATTTTCAAGGCTAACAATTGAGATGGAGGTTATTTATCTCTATAATTTGTTTCATTATTTTTTTTTAGTGAAAACTTCTTTAGGCGCGCTCAGCACTTTTATTTTTGTGGGTGTTGAATGAGACTGGGCCGTCACGCGTCACGGTCGGCTATGTAACGCTCCTTCGGGTAAAGTCGGCTCGAGTCGGCTAAGTGAGGGAGGATGCTGTCGGCAGAGCGAGACAGTAGAGAGAGTTGGTGGGTATTTAAAACTTTTATTTAAAATAATAGTACCTGTTAAGGGAGAAAACAATATATCAGGAGGTTTTGTCTGTTCGGGTTAGCATCCAATTGTTTTCCTCTCTGTATCGAATTGAATTGGATTGAATCGAATACACTGCCGAATAGACTGTCCGTCGCAGTACTTGCTAACTATGAGTAGGTATTTTGGATCGACTTACAGTGGGGCCACATCCAGCGCCGGTTGCCTGAAGCATCTGTGTCACGGGCGTGTATGGTCAACGTGTATTAACGGATCCGGTGTATTGCGCGTTGTGGTAATACGAGCAGACGGTTAATGTATAAATTCGAAAATTGGAAGTTTTAACTTCTATCATGTGGTCATAAGCACACAGCCATGTTTTTTTCATTCTGCTAATTTTATAATGTTGTTTTTGGAAACAATTAGCATTGCTTTTGCTACCTACCTATTTATATATTTGTAAATCCAGTATTTATAATATAATGGGGTTATTATATGTTATCAATATTTTAAAGGCCAAATCAATCGAAAATGTAATTGAAATAGTTCAAAACAGTTGACCTGCCTTGATCATATAAACTTCGGCTGAATCCTACCCACTGGCCGAGGGGAAATCTAAGTCAAATATAAAATAACCATTAATTTAACTATGTAAGGTAATAAAATGTTTTCCATGGGTGACCAATATAGGTACATCCATAGATTAACTATGATACAACTATCGTGCCGTCGCGGAAATAACGGCGGATCGGCCAGATGAATGATATTTGAAATCTACTCTATCTATATGCATAACTTCTCAAAATATATAAATTACGTAAATAATGACGGAGAAGATTTGTAATCTGCGTAGTTCTCTTTAGGTTAACAAACTTATGCTTCTTAATCTTTTAATGGCATATTATAATTTAATTTAGTTATATACCTACTTGAAAATAGAATTAATTATATAAAATACGGTATAGTCACTCTTTATGGAAATTTAGGAGTGAATTTTCTTGCTAATACTAAAAACATTATTTTACTGCTAATGAATGTAAAGAATGCTCAACCGAAAATGTCAAAAGCTCATAAGACTGAAGCGTAGGTACTAGATCATATATAATAAATACCTGTTTCTTATAGAGATATTTGTAAAGTACTTCGCGACAGCAACTAAGCCTATACTAGTTTTGTCGTCGATTTCTAAAATATTGGAGCGTGCTGAATAAAGTTTAATTTAAATTAAATAAAAAATTTCCGCTAAGAATTATTTAATTATGTACCGAGGGCATTAAGTAGTGTTTATGCCCTGAGGCCGACAATCTTACAAACCCTCTTTTTAAAGTGAATACTTCTTTAGTCGCATGAGAGTGATTTTTCAAGGTCTCGTCATGGCACACTTTATAACATTTTCATCTCACAATTGAGATAAAGCGTATGACAGATACGAGGGAGAGAGAAACAGAGATATCGAATGCTGCTTTGAGTTGGGCAACAATCCCCCACAAGGGTTCTAAAGCTCAAAGCAATTTTGATATAATTTATAAACGACCGTGACAGAATCGGAATTAACCATAAAATAATATTACGTATGCATATCCTGCTGGATATATCTGGATTGAGCTTTCGAATCTGATCCAAATGGATGATGATCTTTTTGCAGAGAGTGCGTCTAGGCCACTACTTCACTTTCTTCGTCAGAAATTCAGTTTAGATATGCATAACGACTGGAACATTGCCACGACTTAATCAGGAAGAACGATTGATGCTATATTCTCGAGAAACCTACACCATTTAGAATCACGAAAATATGTGTCACACATATATGTTATGTTCAGTTACCGCAACTGGGTTCTACGCAATAAAAAATATGACACGATCTGGAAATCGCTGCTATAGTTCTTAGAGTAGGTGTTTTATGCATAAGTACTGTTTTATGTTCTGAAAATTAAAATCGCTTGCAGAAAACGTGATATAATCAAATGAAATGTATGCAATCCTATAATATCTAAAGCTAAATTAAAACCAAATTCACGGTTGATATTTATTTCTAAATATCTGAAATAATCTCCATATATCTACTAAATAAATAAGTTTATTTAATGAAAGAACAGAAAAAGTCAGAACTACTGATGGCAAAACAAATCTGAGAACGGCTTCTGACGGGTTTATTTATTAGAATAATGTTCTATTTTTCTCATTTACATAACGGAATCTGCAGGTATAGATTGGTAGATAAATTTGATAAACATTTATAGATTTACTGAGTTTCAGAAGGATCCTAAGATTATTTTTTATGGTCATTAATCGTGTTATCCAGTTATAACATGCTCATCTGGCTACTATTTCATACAGTGTAGGAAGAAACAGAGGAACAGATATATTACGTACCTAATTAAATAAAAATGTATTTTCAAGTAAAGTATCTGAGCAAGTAATTTTGTAGATATGCACTAGAATATTTTAACATGCATTTGTTATTTCGTTGGTACAAGGTGTAGGTATGTAAATGATGCATATTAGGTATCTAAAATTGTCCCGATCTCCTCTCGCGTTATTAAAATGAATGATGCATAGGTATATACACTATTATTGAGCAATAGATTTCTAGAATTTATAGGAAATTTATGCAGAAATACCATTAATGTATATCTTACGGCTAATAGTTTGCTAAAAAATAATGGTCTATATAGGATTTAGTGACTTCAAAATACCCAATTAGAACCAACTTAATAATCATTATAAATGAATACATAATAAGATTTACATTAAATACACAGAAGGCTAGCGACGGAAGTTTTTTTAAATCCAAATTAATATTTTCGGTAGGATGAAATAGCAATTCGGTCTCACACTTTATCTATTAATTTATTAACTCTTGAAACACTATCTAGACATTAATACTCAGCCTAATGGGCATTAAAAGAGTAGAGAGAAAAAAAATAATTAACAGACGTTGCAGAAATTAATGTCGGCTTCATTGTCATCCACATAAAAACAATAACATGATAATATATCGATGAAAAATTTATTTATTTTGGTGTACATCAGAGCCGCCGGTATCAGTAAGTATAATTAACGTATCAATCGACTTACCTGAAGGAAGGTTGATTCAAATTATATGAGTTCTGTCGATTCGAAGAATTACTACTTCTGGTCACAATTCATCGTGACGTTAGCTGAAACTTCAAAGTAAAAATTTTTGTTCAGTAAAATCTTGCTACCACTGGCTATATTCGTCACGTCGTATCCGGAACTACACATCATCAGTGAAATTTTGACCATCATCAGTGAAAAGGTTTTGGCCCTGGAATCTGGAATCTGGAATTTGTCCGGAGTGTACTCAGGCTACTCAGGCTGGCTGCCTTCTTGGCCAATTTGTCAGCTTCTATATTGCCGTTGCATTGTGAGTGTCCTTTGACCCAGCACAGGCAGATGCTATTCATCTGACATGCTCTCACAAGTGCTTGGTGACATTCCCATGTTGATCCTAGTTATTTTATAATTTTTCAGGGCCAGTAGTGATTGTCTACTATCTGTGCAGATTCTTATTGTCTTGCCCGTTATTTCTCTGCGAGCAATCTCTTGTGCGGCTATGGTTATACCAGCGAGGTCTGTTTGTACTACACTGGCATTTTTATCCATAGTCCAGCTGCATCGGAGTCGCAGATTCCTGGAATATATACCACAGCCTGCTCCATCCTTTTTCTTTGATCCGTCCGTGAAGACATAGTTTACACCTTCAACGCCTGCCTCGTCTTCACCAGTAGTATGTATGGTGTAAGGTTTATCAAAGACAAGCCGAGGCGGAATACCATCTGCACATGCCTGTAAAAGGGGTATCTTTCTGACAGCCTCAGTCCACAGGCGGCTTCTGGTTTGGCCACAGCTTGCGTTTGGTAGTATGCTAACGGATTTAAGGTGAGTCATGGTAGTCAGAGCCACTTCTTCTAGATGTAGGTCTAGCGGTGGAAGACACAGCATTATCTCCATTGCTCTCGTTGGTGTTGTTCGCATGGCTCCGGTTATGCTCAGACAGGCAACTCTTTGTACCTGGCCTAGCTTGAGTTTTGTTGTTATTTGTTGACTCTTGGGCCACCAGACAACAGCTCCATAGGCCAACATTGGTCTTATGATAGCAGTGTAAATCCACAGGACCACCCTGGGTTTCATTCCCTAGGTTTTCCCTACGGTCCTGCGACACTGCTCGTATTATATGTAGGCCTTATTTATTCTTCTTTCGAAGTGAAGATTCCAGTTTAATTTAGCATCGAAAGTTACCCCCAAGTATTTCACCTGTGGTGCAAAATTTAGTGCTGTGTTTATGAGAACAGGTGCTCTCATTGGCTCCAGTTTTCTTTTCCTTGTAAAGAGTACCATTTCCGTCTTCCTGGGGTTGACGGATAGGGCATACTCCTCATCACACCAATTTCCGATTATTCTTAGGGCCATCTGCATTCTCTGACAGAGGGCTCCTTCGAATTTTCCATTAAGCAGTATCGTTAAGTCATCTGCGTATGCAATTGTGTAGAATCCTTCCACGTTGAGGTGGTTTAGGAGGCTGTCAAGAACCAGATTCCATAGCAGTGGTGATAAAACACCTCCCTGCGGACAGCCTTTCGCAACCAGTCCTCTTATGACAGTGTCTCCTGCACTGATTTGTACTGCTCTTTTAGAGAGCATGTTGGATAGCTGCTCACAGTATGAGGAACATTCCTATGTGATAGGGCTGCTGTAATTTTTGGAAAGGTGGTCTTGTCAAACGCACCTTCTATATCTATGAAGACACCCAGGATGGATTCCTTATGATCCAGGGATTTCTCAATCCGACTTGCTACCACATGGAGGGCAGTATCGGTGGATTTTCCTGGCGTGTATGCATTTTGGTTGGGGTGCACGGGATTGTTAGTCAATGTTACATCCCTCAGATATCGCTCACATAGGTTCTCCATTGTCTTCAGTAGAAATGAAGTTATGCTAATAGGACGGTATGCTTTGGGGGTGGAATAGTCCAACCTCCCTGCTTTTGGTATGAACAATACTTTTACTTCTCTCCATGTCTTTGGGATATAGAGGTGTGCTAAGCACATCCTAAACATCCCAACCAGGTGCGGCAGTAGTTTATCCAGGCCCCACTGAAGTAGTGCTGGATATATGCCGTCGATGCCCGGCGATTTGATTGGGGAGAAGCTCTGTATTGCCCATTTGATTCTGTCTTCACTTACAATTTGGTTGGCGGTTTGCCAGTCCGAATTTGTTGGTTGGGTGTCGACTTCATTTGGCCATTCCCTTCGATCTGTTGTGACAGATTCAGGGAAGTGAGTTTGCATGAGCAGCTCTAGGCTTTCGCAAAGGTTGTTGGTCTTGGTACCATCGTCCCTTTTCAATATACCTATATCATGGTTTTTGTCTTTAGTGAGGATTTTACATAGCCTGGCTGCCTGTGAGGTTTTAGCCCTAGGTAGTTCTTTAAGGAAAAGGGTGGGACCCAGAGTCAAGAGAGGGTCGTAATTCTTCGAATCGATAAAACTCTATAATTTGGATCAACCTTCCTTCAGGTAAGTCGATTGATCTGTTAATTATATATCGTTTTGCCGATTCTCAAATTACTACTTGTAGATGTTTCAAGAGAATGAGCTAGGTAGGAACAAAACTTTATTTTTCTGAAAAAATACATAAGCTAACCTCATTATATTTGTGAAGCACTATTCGTTGAACCTAGTAATATCTTTCTAGCAAATGAAGATGGGTCAGCTAGCTACAAGTGGTCTAATGTAAAATGTTACAAACATTTGTGAATTTTCCGTCCACCCAGCAGTTTTACGGATTAGCTCAAGATATACACGCGCCCTTGAGGCAGATGAGGTGGCGAGTACTGTAGCTGTTAAACTAATTCATGATTCATTGATGCCCCCAGATTGAGGACTCATTTTCGTTGAGTAGATGCTGGACGTATGAGTTTTCTAATCGTTAAAATTAAATTATGTACGCCGGCTGGACGGAGATCGTTTGTACGAGTCAAATAAGATTGTATTACGCAAACTAAATACAAAGATGTATCTTCCGTAAAGAAAGGTATAACCAATAACGGTTGAACATTACGGGGACTGGTAGTTTTAATTCTATCAGGAATGAGAATTTCTAATCTATCTGCACTTAATTGTATGTTTCCAATGCGGAGGACGGAAAAAGTTTGAAGTCGGTGACCGGTAGGTAGAGCTAATAGGGTTACCATGTTAATAGTTAATAACCGTAAAGATATGTATATCAAAAGGATGTAATGTAGATAAATATGATAGAACATAGAGGGGTCCCAAATTAACTGATACTTAGGTCTGGCTGGACATTGATGAAAAATGCCTACCTACCGTTTGAGGAAAGCTTTCCGGATTAGTCTACAGGGAAAGGCGTCTCCAAATAGTATGCGGTCTCCTGAAAAGAGACAAAAGTAAATTTATTCTTGGTTTGAATTGTACCGGTTCCGATATAAATAATTTTGTGAAAACGAGATACCACGGCTGTGACGGCCAGCTTGGAATGATGAGTATACCAGTAGCACCATCACTAGTGATTTTAGTTAAACATTTTGAAATCATGAAAAAAAGGCGGAAAGGCGCAAAAGAATTCCTCTGTCCATGAAATGGTAAATGCATCTATGGTAATAGAATTGGGATCTGGCTTCCAAGAAATGTAACGGTCACATTTGGCATTCAACATAGTTACAAACAAATTAATGGATTGCCAAAAAAGGTGCAGATAGAACTAAATACATAATCTGCTAGAGTAAATTCGGTCTGAATATCTTTTGATCTTGATTCAATATCCGCTTGTACAGTGCATCTGGTATTTATAATATAACGGTGTATTCTTGTAGAATTTGAACAATGAACTAGTCTTCAGTGTCATGAATGCACACTTTTCTATATTTTTTGGTTCTATGATTTGGTTCTATATAATTTGGTATTCTCGGCACTCGACAAATTTACGATAATAGTGATGGTACCAGCATAGAAAACGCTTTGAGCGCTACAACTTTACCTCTTACGACCTTTGTCGTAAATGCAATAGTTACCTATTGTGGGGTGGTGGGATAAACTTTTTCGGAGCAATCCCTATATATTTTTTTAATTACATTTCAATTTTATTATTTTAACAGAAAAAAGCTTCCCCCCCAGCGACCCCTGTGATTCCGGGAAAATTATTTAAACATTCCAAGTCAGTGGCGTTTTTTACGAGAGGGTCTTATCTTAAAAATTTAAAAAATGTCGGAAGCATCAATTTTTTTATTCCATCTGACCCATACGCTCAGTCAATTTTTTGGGAAAATGTCCGGAACCTTAGAGAAGAGTTACCACTACCACTTTTTATTGTTCCTCATGTTCTATATAATAAGAATAATGATTTTCGAAATGGTATAAAATACCGCAATGATTTACTATTGCGGCTCCCTAGCTATTATATTCCATAATTCATTTTCGTATCTTAATTGGCTATTTTGATACCTTGAAGTATAAAAATATTGTACAGAGAACATTAGACACTAATACATATAACAATTATTAAATATATAACAAAACTAAGAATTCCATATAATTTTCAAGTTCTAGAATAAATTAATTACAATACATAAATTCAAAGTCCTTTGGTAAATTACAAAGTTTTTTGTAGTAGGTATTCGATTTTTAGAAATATATATTTCACTATTGTTGCTAATAATTTAGTTTTTCACGATATATTTTTTTCCTTTGTATATAAATTTTATTATACCTATGTCTATAAATTAAGTGAAATTATATATGAATATTATCTATTAATGTTATATATCTTATGTAATGGCATAGTTACATTTTTGGCATATGTATAGCATATGGCATAGTTACAATTTTGGTATCTATAAAGAATGTATCTTTAGACACCGTGTTTGATAAACATCGTGTTTGTTGATGAGGTCATCATTGATCTAAACAAAAGTAGCCTTACTAAAACAAAACTGATTACCATAGAATATTTTACTTCCCGTTGTGCGTATATTACCACCTATGTGCTAGGTGCATTAAAGTTTGGCAAATGATTTATTACATTTTCAGAAACAGTTATAATATCCACATTAAATTCGTTTGCGAAAATATTTGCTGTAATTGTTTGATTAATTTTGTTTTTTTTTGATTAATTATTACATAGCCTTTTTATTTTTTTAATGCACTAATATAAATACCATTTTACTGATACATTACATTATACTATACTAGTAGCCATATTTACCTAACAATTATTATTAAAATTATTCTCCCAACTTATCTCTCCAAACTTCCAAGTCGAAGGTTCTATGATTTTTTAAATAACTTAAATCTATTAAAATAATTAAAATTGATAGCTACCAGCCCAAGATTACAATTTCTACTAAAGCCGCATTTGTTATGGCTTAGGGGAAGCTCTGCTTCCCTTGCTTCCATGGATTGCACGCCCCTGATATATAGCAAAAAATATATTTACGACTACCAACTTTGACTTCAACAATTACACCTTGGGAGTCGGTAGTATGTCTTATAATGTTCAGTATATTTAGTATTTTCTTAATAGCTATGAAACCCTTCCTCCAGTTTTTTTTAATTCTCATCAAATCAAATTTCTATCAGCCCTTATTGAGTTATACAGATCATAATCCTGATTGAGACAACTAAAAAGATCATTACACTTTCTCTCCAGTCCTCTACAGTTTTGAAATGTATTTCTATATGCACATAATACATGATTATACATCTATGGTGTAGTCATTTTATCCTCAGTTTACAAGACAGTATTCCAAGCAGTGTCAGAAGCTGAGATTCTAAGTATACTACTGATGTTATGAAGCATACCGCAACTGGAAATTATTAAAAGTTCATTCGTGTCATAATGTAACATGTTTCGCATATGTAACTCGGATTTTTCTTCCTATTTATATCCGCGATGAGGTTCACGATATCTTTAATGGTTTCAGAATAATTATGTGTCTTTCTGTAAATGCTTAATATACAGATTCTCCACATTTGCTTCTCCATATTAGTGGCATTCAGGAAAAATAGTCGCCGTACTCTTCGTTAATTAATTATTATGTCTGCTATTTAGTTTTTCAACGTGTGGTTCTCGTAACGCATTATATATAAGTATTGCCATAAAACGTATTGATTATTGCAAATCAAAGATGAATAATAAATACTTTTTTCAATATGATGTGTAGACGCTTTTTCCTTGTTCGGTTTTGCTTCGTTTAAAAAATGAAGATGGCTAAAGGGTTTATATGAAAAATATTCACAAATACCTAGACAATAAAAACTCAGGATATTAGCTGTAATAGTTATTTATGTACCAAAGGTATTAAGTAGATGATTATGTCCTGAGAGTGACGCTCTTACAAATCTGAGGGCCAGAGGCCAGAGAGTTTTCAGAACAAATCAAAAAAAATATTTATTATAAAGAGCATTGAAGTAAAATTTTAGGATGAAATTAAATGGTGGTTGATCACAAACAGTTGTGACGCTTTTTGCTGAGTTGTAGAGTTTTTGCTGCTGGCGCCAACTATTATTTATTGTACCTCGGGTAACTACGAGTAGAGATAGCGGAAATGTCACGGTGGCCTTGGGTCACGTGATTCACAGGAAAAAGGTCCTACTATCTACAGTAATACATCTCTCATCCCATTAATTTAGGACATGGCGCCCAACATGCGCTCAATACCGTGATAACATCCAGAGGTAGCACAAGTCATTACTAATAAGTACTACTCTTTAATGTTTAATATTATGAAATAAAAGATATTAATGTTAATATGAGTCCTTATGATTTTAAAATATTGGGATTTTATGTTACTTTATTGAGAAAATGTAACACTTTATTAAAACATTTGTATTTCTGCAAAAAAAAAGATAGGAGGAAAATTCGAAAAGGGTAAATAAAAACATAAGATAAATAAATTTAGAAGACTTTAAAATACAGGGTGTTTGATTTGCGCTGTGCACAAGATAAAATTTGACTGAATCAGGCATTTGTTTGACATCCTTAGGCTAAGCTACAGAGGTTTCTTAGGGCATTAAAAAATAATAGGTAAAGAACTGTGCATGGTTTTAAAGTATAATACATAGATGAAACTGTGTATAAATTAAACAGGCAATTGTTGTTTATAACAAAACGGCGACCGAAAAACTGTAAAAAACTTTAAAAAAATGTTTTTTGAGTTTCTAGCAATAACTACAAGTACAATCGTTTTATAAAAGTTGTAAGGAATTGAAGACCCTACAAAATGACCTCTACTGGAACTCCCTAGCTACATTTTCAGCTGAGAAAATCGGGAAACCCGCGCAAAAGGAGCGTTTAATTGAAAATTCGTAACTCTTACAATTTTTAAGGTACGGAAAAATTCATATCTCGGCTTCTACTGAACTTTTATATTTATGAATATTTTGGGTCACAAAATGATTCCATACATTTGAAATCCATACATTTTTTCCAATTTTCCAGTTTTCACTTCAAAGATACGCCTGTTATAATACCTATATAACTACATTTATGTTATGTAATGGATTAGTTCGGTGAATCAACAAAATATAATATCGATATTGTTATATATTAATTCTTATCTCTGTACCCATGAAGTTATATTAGTTACAAAATAAACAATAATATTTGTGAATAATTATATTGTGCAATTTTCCTCTGATTGGACTTCTTCACTGCTATTATATTCTAAGAATAAAACAACACGCCTATGGAAGCTAAAATATGCTGTAAATACTTTAGATTCAAGTTTATCTCTCTCGCTTAGTCAACGAGTGGGCTTTACTCGACTGAGCGTTACATAGACGAACGTGACGCGTGATGGCCCAGTCTCATTCAACACCCACAAAAATAAAGTGCTGAGCGCGCCTCAAGAAGTTTTCACTAAAAAAATTAACATAAAATGTATACAAGGCAAATAAAAATGCCCTCCCTCCTATATGTTGTTTTTTAACGCCCTGCCATTTAGAAAAAACAGATAAATATAAGAATGCTTTGGTAATATATTGGTAATGTTGAATATTTATTTGCTTTTATTTGCTTTGTATATAGTACATTTTATGTGAATTTTTTTTAACCGATGCAAATTATTCACTTTCAGATGCATTTAATAGCTACAATCGGCCCATAAAGGGTCCTAAATGACCCAATATGTTACTTACAGCTTGTATAATACTAAAACAAATAATTTTACTCAAATTTTATGTTAGCAAAAATAACTTTTTTGCATAATTATGCATTTTTAGGTACTTTCCCCGTTCTGTGCTACGGACTATGATTTTCAAGTTTTTATACCTAAAAGATGAATTCTATGCAATAAAATCTTTTTCTTTTGGAGATAAATCTTCTTGAACATCACCTTCTTTTTATTAATACCAACGGCCTATTTATATATTGACATTGGTATTGATTTATGATATTGCAAACGTACCTATTGTGTCCAGTTATCGACATCACTGAAATTAAAATAATAAAAAACTGTTTTGACTATAGGCTTTGAAGTCCCAAATTAATAACCCTGCCATTCTAACAATATCGCTAGATGTCATGTAGATCAAATAACAGCCCGTGCTTAATGATCAAGTGTCTGTTAGGTGCCGCACTTAACTCATTGAAATAAGAACTCTTCGACTACGGTTAAGCAATTCCGAATATTTTAAGAGGCTCTTGTGGAAGTCTGTGTGCTCCTCTTAAGATTTGAATGGTAAGCAGCAGTATTTTTCGATATTACATACTTGAGCGCTCTTATATTAGCGTATAATAATTACCAGCACTTTACGGCTTGTTTGTAAACACGCAAGGTGTAACTATTTTATAGGCATAGTAAACGTTACTCTATTGTTACGATGTGGATCTTCTCGTCTGCCCTTGCAAATTGCTTGGAATGTCTTTCTTTAGTTTGGTCCTTGTACGGCATGGATATTCAAAATAATAGGTCCGTTATAGTTGCTAAGAAAAAAATTATCTTATCCGCATGTTAACGATTGGTTTTTTTTATTACGGCAATACAAACCAGGAAAAGGATACAACATAGCAATCATTAAATGGAAATTAATTGAGGGAGGATGAATGGATGATATGAACAACAGTCTGTCAACGATAAAATCGTTTTACGATTTCATTGTTCTGTATTTTTTACTAGCAATTAACTCTTAATTAACATATTATACCTACTGTTAAGATATATATATATATATATATATATATATATATATATATATATATATATATATATATATATATATATATATATATATATATATATATATATATATATATATATATATATATATATATATATATATATATATATATATATATATATATATATATATATATATATATATATATATATATTGTCATCTGTCATCTGGTGTCGCATATTCCAATGACGTTTTGTATAAGACATAAATCGGCTCTGTATTTATTAAGTCACGAAACACAAAAGATAAATGGAAGCAAATTGCCTTCTGCAAAACAAGTTGGTGTTTTTTTATTATTATAAAACTTTGAACAAAACTATTCGGGAGAGTGCACGAACTATAATAGCTAATGTAAATTTTTTTTGGGATAAGGCTAATATTCCTGTGCGATGTGATTTCACAACATTTAATTTCTAAACTAAAAGGACTTTTCGACGAATGTACCAAATTTAAAAAAAGTTCCAAAAGGAAAACAAACTCAAATAGAAAATGAACAAAAATGTATCTCTAAGATAAATAATCTCTGGGACATCAGGATGAATTAAAACTAATAAACTATGAAGAGAACAAGCAGTTTTTTCTGTTGCAAAGAAAACTGGCGGTATCGGCGTTCTGACTCTAGCGGAGTTATTAGTGAAGATAATATGACTGATGGAGGTGGTAGCTTATTTGAAGTACCTATTGCTTCTACTTCTAGGGAAAATAGAATTAAGAAAAGGATAAGATAGACATAGTAACTCCAAAACTGGCAGCTACACTAGGTCGAACAAAATTAAGCGACAGAAAAACCACTTTTGTTCTTGCAGCTGCAGCAGAGAGTCTGATCCATAACATCGCAGAAATTAACATCAACCCATCCCAACGCCATGGTTCTAATATACGGCAGGTACTAATATAAATTGTCATTGGCAGCTATAAAAGATACATTTGCGGCTTCAAACTTCGTTATTGTATATTGGGACGGAAAGTTGTTAGAGGATATTTGCGGAAAAGAAACTATTGATGGGCTACCTGTATACCTGTCACAGTAACTGGAAAAATGTGGAACAACTTTTACGAGTTCCCAAACTATCTCCTGGCAGTGGAAAGTCACAAGCTACAGCTGTCATGGATCTATTGGTTAAATGGACAATTTGTAGGCAAAATCGGTGCTATGTGCTTTGATACCACTGCAACTAATTCCGGATCCCTGTATCCCCGTATACCTGGGTATTGTTTATGCATGTTTTTATGTAGTTGTTTTGAGGTTATGTTTTTACGAAAATAATATTTTGCATGATTGAATTTTTAACCGAGTTTGGCCTATGATGGCATACCTACACGATCGCCTATGATGACATAGCATGCCTTCATAGGCAACCTATGAAGGTATCATGCAACTTATTAACAAATAGATTTAAAATACCAGTTTATTGTTACAGACAGATTTGTCAAAAAAATGTCTGAAAAGAAAAAGAAGCAGGAGTGAACCGAGGAGGGAATGAGGGAAGCATTAAATAACGTAAGAGAAAAAATAGGATGGCTGATGGCAGCAAACACTTTCAACGTCCTGCCGTCAATATTGCGCAGTATTGAACAGAGAGCTAGAGGAAAGATTAATGGATCATATTATTGAGATGGAAACCAGATTTTTTGGACTAACGATGAAGGATCCAAGAAGACCAGTGTTCCAAATTGCCGAGAAAAACAACCTTAAGCATGACTTTAAGAAGGGAAAAAAATGGCCGCCAAGAAATGGGTTAGCGGATTCCTGAGGGGGCACCCTAAAATTTCTTTGAGAATCCCAGAGAATATGCCGTATGCTCGAACGCAGGCATTTAATAGGAATAACATAACTTCATACTTTACTGCACTAACTGCAGTTATAGATCAATATAAGTTTTCCCCTGAAAACATTTATAATGTTGATGAGTCAGGCCTAAGTACCGTGCACCGCTTACAAGGAACATACTTTATTGGAGCAAGAAATTAAAAGTCTCTCTTGTATTTGGCTTGCCGCCATCATATTTTTGAAATCAATTTGAAATCAGTCTTCGAAGAAGCCATGAAAGTTCCTACCTCAGGACCAGACGTTTCCATTTTTTAAATATTTCAAGCAGAGAGGCCTTCCTTTGATAAAATGCAGTTTTCAAGCGGTATAAATGACGATGCTGTATTCAGTTGTATAGCTGAATTCCGGGATAATATTAAAGAATTTTCTTTAAAAACTGAGTAATAAAGTAAGTGAAACGTTTTATAAATATAATAAATAACTAATAACTATTATTATATTAAAAAACAGGTTTCTCAGCCACGATCTGATTACCGAAAATTATTGGAAGTGGTTGAAATTTTTTTGAGAGGAGAACTTCCTGGTTTTTCATTCAAGTTACCGCAACCAATACATCATGCAAAGAAATTTATTCGTTCATGTTTAATAAGCACTACTGAAGATCTTTCGCCGTAATCTATTTCCATTTCTGTGATTTTCGGAGGTCAAGTGCTGCATATTAATCTGATATCTCACAGAACTTAATTTATGAAATTGCTATTATTATGAAATATGAAAGGCTCAGCATACCTACGGATAAATTGGGAACAAATGACAAATTGGAATATTTAGTTTTGCTGTACAGAACGTGTTTATGCTAACGCCTCATTATTTTAATAACGCTCATAACATTATTTACACCCTGTGGTAATGGTTCGTGATAACTGTAAAACCTACCAATCAAATTACTTGTATATATTTCAACTATTTATCAAGCTTCAGCATCATCGCGTTTTATTGTTATGTTATAATAAAACATTACATTTACCGTTCCGCGTGGCTGGAGGGAAATTAATTGTCAACATTTAATACTACGTCAATGATAATATCGAAAATGTTAGACACAGCTACATTTACTTCTATATTTTTAAACAATATTATTGGACACAGATAATCAGACATAAAATTTAACACAATGGTGATCTGCATATGTTTTACATGCATCAATGTATCTTAGGAACTTCATCTTTTGATATTATCAACTCAAATTTATTAACTGATAATATACCGGTTATTGCGGAAGTGTTTACGTAGGTCTTTACGTTTAATATCCTACATACAATAAAAAAGCTAACAGTTATGGAGAATACACCTATGATACACCTATGATACACCAAGGGCCTTGATAATACCGAGATAATTTTGTCATTGAGGATGTGAAAGCGTGTTGCCTGGTAATTTGCTTAAAGGAAACTCAATGACAACATTTTGAGATAAATTTCAAACGCTGTATCTACTTTAGTTTCAATTTTAAAAATTGTTTTTCTGTTGAAGTTATGTTATCTCCTATATCTTTTTATGTAATTAGTGGCCTCAAAATGACAATATTTAATTGTTAAACGATTAACGTTTGGCTGACAATTTTATTTGAGAGTAAACTACTTTCTGCCCCCGTATATAAAGAACTACTCCATTAACGTGTGATTTTTTTGACTGGAAAAAATAAGCATTGTTCTTGAATGTGACCTAACATGTTCCACAGATTACTTTTTATTATAGATTTATCAAAATCGATAACGCGGTGATCACATTTACAACAGATTATGGTATTTGTTTCGTTCATGGTTACATTCAAAGTTTCACATTCACATTCATTAACATTGCATGCTTTATATTTTCTAAGTTTACTTATCTATCTCCAGACTCGAATTATTTGCTTTGTTCTGCTCTGGTTTCCATTGAAATCAAAGAGAAACTCGCGAGGACGATTTTAAGGATCACATTTGTTAACAAAAAATTCACAGATCTTGCATCTTTCGTATTTTAAGCTTATTGAAAATACCAGATGCAACTATAATGCTCTTGGAGCCCAATTTTTTATTTATACAAATTACTTGTGGCTAAGATGATAGGTATTTTCAGCATTTGCATTAGGTACCATTAGCGATTAGTGATAAAATAAAAAAAAACTTTTATCAAATGTGATAATACTATATCAATATATTAATTTTGAGATATGATAATGTGAATATTAAACTGAAATGCTTTTGTGCCCCTATCGCGCGTAATTGAATTTTACGATTGCCATATGAAGTGTAGCCTAAAATAAATATATGAACATAAATATAATTTCCTTTTTTCTTCTTGTTTTCTATTAATATTATTGATAATTTTAAACGATTTTTAATCTGTCCTACAGATACAGACATTTTTGTATTATCAATGTACCTCCTCTTGTTATACTGACATAGAAATATGGATGCAAAATAATAAGAAGTTCCATGTCATATGATAATTCAATCACTAGTCAATACCTATCAGAAGAATGCTAAAAACTTAGGTGGGATTTTATTAGAAGTATATTGCCTAAGCGTGTGCGATCGGCGAGTTTCCCATTCCGGGGGCAAAAAAAGGTCTCAAAATTTCTAATGAAGCATGTTTAGATCTGATTCACTTTGGATCTTTAAGTATTAATAGGACCAAATATCGGAAACTCTATGGACAAGTTGTATAGCATTTTTTTTAAATTTGTACGGCCGGCCAAATTTTGTGGCAAATATGGACGATTTACGAGCACCTAATGTCAGTTTTACAATTTGGAAATATATCCAAATTGTAAGGTTATCTTTATTATTCTATTTTTTAAAAGTACCTAAATATATTAAATTTAAAACCTCTTGATCACTGAAATGTCTTATTAACTAGTAATAGTTGCTATGTCATTTTAGAGATTTGCTTCTAATAGAAGATGCATTGCTAAGATTAAAATGAAACGAGCAGATTTCTGCGGAACGAGCGCTAGCAAGTTCCGCAAAAGGATGTGAGTTACACAAAATAGTGTTTCCCAACGTGTTTCATACAATATTTTTTCTGATTTTCACCAATTTTATATTTAATGAGAAGAAAAAAAAAAGAAATTTTATACTTTTAAAAACAATCCAGTAGGTTGTAACGGTGTGACAGCTCGTCACATTCATAGCTTGTCAGGTCCAAATAACCTACTATGAAATGAACTTTACAAAACCAGTTGCGTAATATTTTACTTTTCGTAACTGGTTGTGAAAAGTAAGACGTTTCCTAACGCCAAAGGGTTTTGAAAAGTCTCACTTTACATGTCAAAATTAGAAAAAATATTATTAATAAAAAAATATTTACTTTTTTATATGGCAACTCCACAAACATGAACTTGTGGAATTTACTTAGTTAATTAAGTATTACCGTAAGTATACGAAATTAACTCGATATCTAATTAATGAAGGTAATAGTCGACAACATATTTATATATTAAAATAAGATCACATGTATGTTTTTAATATATCAGATAACTAACATCTACTTCTCTTAACTAAACTAGTTTAAAATTTAAATAATTATCTTCAATTATAATTAAGGCAGTACAAAATTAATGTTGTATTTCTGGCAATACCTATTAAGCACGAAATTTGTTACAAAAAACATTTAGTCAAGAATGAAAAATAGAAATAATTATTTTAAAATGATCTCGTCTACACTCACTAATTATCTAATTATATAAATATCTCGCATATGAATATATCTGAAGACGACTATATAGAAGTGAAGATTACCAATCCATTAGGGATTCGTAATTGTATGCTCTACTGCTGATTTACATATCAATTACCTACTCTCTTGTAGAAACAATTGGTTCACTGGCAGTTGTAGCGTGAATACGCGAGGAAATAAATTTAAATACCCGACATGAACGAGTTAGCAGAAGATATAAAAAACCATGGTATAAAAATAAAAAACATATACCCTATGAGAACGAAAGGGAGGCCCCTCTTTCTTATCATCAGAGACAGTACAATCTACTTAAAGGCAGCTAATGTATTACAAAATTTCCTGGGAGCGAAGAAGAAATGAAAAAAGACTTTCTTTCTTTCACAATGTAAAAATTGCAAGAAACGGGGGCACACTACTAGCAATTGCTACAGAGCCAAGATGTCTGAAGTGCGCTAAAAAGCACAAGACAGCGCAGTGCGCAAAACCACCAACCCTGCAAAATTTGCAAGTTGTCAAAAGGACCATGCCAATTAGGTTGCGAGATTATATAAGAGTAAATTAGCAGCCATAGAAGCCAGGAGCGCAGGAAACGAGAAGAGGAAACCGCAGACACAATCCAAGCCAGCCGGCGGGCATCTTGACACTTGACTAAATGCTACAAATGCTTGACTAAATACTATAAATGAATTATTTTCAGAATTGCAGACCTTCAACGCTCACATCACCTGGGGGAGCTCGTGAGAGCAAAAAAGCACCTAAATACAATGCTGATGGCAGCTAACACACCTCTTGAGAAGATCCAAGATCCAAACAGGAGTTTGTAAGTAGCCATCTTTCGACCTATAACATAAACTAAATGTACACAGACAAAGACATAACATTAGTAGGCTGGATTTGCAAGGGCCTAGGTAATAAAAAAAAATTGTTTAATACATTATCTAAACAACAATAGCATAGATATAATGTGTCTGTCAGAAACCTATTTAAAGCCTGTGCACAGTCTCGAAATATGAAACTACATAACATATAGGAATGACCGCTCTACACATAAAGGTGGGGTCGCCACCCTTATAAGAAATAACATCCCCCTTGAAAAAATATAGAACATGTAATAATAAAGCTACTAAATAATACTTATATTATCGCGGTATATAATAGCCCGATTAATAAAATTACAGTTAGAGATCTGAACGAAATAACAAATATCGGGAAGAAAATAATTGGTGACCTGAAAACGCAAGGCACTATATGTGGAATAACGCGCGATCCAACACCGATGGCAATATATTATATAATCACTCAGTCATCTTATATTTCGACACACCCAGTCACTACCCCCACAATGGCATGTCTCCAACAACTTACTTAACCAATGCAGTGTTAAAACATCAACATTTCCCACAGACATGGAGACATGCCATTGTGATCCCCATTCATAAACCAAATAAAAACCTCACGAACCCAGACTCCTATAGACCCATATCCCATATATCTACCCTTTGCAAGGTGACGGAAAGAGTCATCCTGGGAAGACTAGAAAAACTGGATTTTAAAAACAAAATCACCCCTTGCCATCAGCTTGGTTTCAGAGAGGGAGTCAATACGGTGAAATAACACGCAACTTCAACAGAGCTAAGAACACCACGCTCCTCCTGCTGGACATGGCAAAAGCATTTGACACGGTCTGTCATAAGGGGCTGGTGGTCAAACTGGTCAAGCTACACTTCCCACCCCATATCACCGCATTAACCAAATCCTACCTATCCAACAGATCCTTCCGTACAAATCCACGACACCCTAACCCGAATCTACCCCCAAAAAAACAGGAGTACCGCAAGGTACCGTGTTGGTTCCCAAGCTGTCCCACTTACTTTATATCAGATATAAAATAAGTGGCACACTTACCAATTCGCGCAAACTAAACTCGCAAATAACACAAATTTTCATTAAGTCCGCAGCAGCAACTAAAACACTATGCCCAATGCTGTCACGCACAAGCGCGATGGCAGCAGATAATAAAATAATTTTGTACAAACAGATCATTAGGCCACTTATAACATACGCTTGTCCGGTATGGTGCAGCATACCGAACAAAAGTATGTTACCCTACAGAATAAATTTTTGAGACTGTATACGGGTTCTGACAGGTGCATTAACATTCAAGTACTTCATAACATTGCTAAAGTATAGTATATACAGGAGTATATAAAAAGAACGGCACAAAGATTTTACATCTGGACCTAACGCAGTTCTACCCTTGCTAAAGACCTAACAGACATCAGACACAACCCACACATCTAAAACACAAACTTCCCTACCAAACGCTTCCTATTTTTTATACCCCCTTACCAAACCCTAACCCCCGCCCAAACTAAACACAAACAAGACAAGAACAACAACACAAGACACAAACAACTAGACAAGAACAAGATGACAAGGATATAGCTCTCACGACCCCCCCCCCCCTAAAAGCGATAAGCGGCGAAGAGGTAGCTAGCCGGCAGGTAGCACTATAGCAAATAGCAGGAAAACCGAAGTCAACAGCAATAAGGTCGAACACCTGGCTGAAAGCAAGCAACAAAGGTTAATTAAATTTAATACATTTGTAGTGATATCAATTTGGCATACTAAGGCACTTTCTGCAACCCTGTTTTCTATTTGTAAATATGTAAATAAAATGTTTTGAGTTGAGTTTAACTAATTTACATATCAATCACTCTCTTGTAGAATCATTGCCTTGGGTAAGTTGTAATTTCACTAGTATAAACACGCGATTTAATTTAATTAATTAATATAATAATATACTTTACCTTTTAATCAGTTATCGGTAAATATTAATTTATTACAAGAATCGATTAGGTTTTATTGTAGGTAACTACAAGTGTTTATATCATTAGTGGTATCCTCAATATCAATTTAAATACTTTTTAATTCAACCATTAGTTCTGCTACTACTAATTAAATTTAAAACATATGCTTTTCTTAAATTAATGTAATTTTTGATCTCTAAACCAAAATTTCTATTTACAAATAAATTGGTAATTTACTATGGAAATCGGTAACATTAAAAGGCCACCAACATATTCAATTTAATTTGTTAAATAAAATGGGTAGATATTCCGATGATCATCAATTTATATTATAATATCCCTATAATTGTTTTCCGTAGACTTAGGAAATTGTAGAATATGCGTAACCAATCAAATGGGTTCTCAGAATAAAAGTTCAAGTTCTCCATATAGCAGTTAATAGCAACATCAATGGATGTTATTTATTTTCATGTAGATAAATCCACTAATTAAGATTGTACAAGGTTGGTCACTGAAAATTTCCAGACTATTCCCTCGAATTGTCACAAACGTGGCGATTTTGTTATTACGAGGCAAATTTTTAGCGAATAAATACTACGAAGCCGTAGAAGGACGTAATTCACACGTCTGTTATTTTTTTTAAATTCATATTTTAATCTCTGAATTCAGACTTTAATCTCTAAATTCAGAGTTTAATGTCGGAATTCAGACGTTAATCTCTGGACTCAATTCAATTCAGACTTTCAAATCTGAACTTCTGAATTTATGCCTAAACAAGGTTATTTTATATTTAACTGACGCACGGTATATGTGTTCCGTTATATATTTATATTTTTATATATTTATTTTTGCAAACATTTATCTTCCTCCAATGACGTTCCCGTCTAAACTTGATTCAGATGTTTATGATCAAAAATAAGAAAATAAGTTCATATAGACGTAGGTTCGCAAATGCTTCCAAAATGAGTCAGTCACAACATTTTTGGATATCAATTTCTTTAGATTTACGTTTCATAGCATTAATTTTTTTTTAAGAAAATATATTTTTTTATTTTAAGGGAAAGCATTATTATTCTACCTCGATGTGATGCCCCGTTGTCGAGCAAAATTTAGATGTAAACATACCCTAATGAATTCTGATTTCTAAAGTGTACTGCAAAAATAATGTGATATATAATAAATCATTTTGATGATAATTGATATTTTACCAAAAATACAGTCAGGTAGATATTAAATAGTGGTCATGTAGTTTATTTAATTCTCTGTTGAACACACTTTGATTTTATACTATTTTATACATATTGATAATATGTATACTTTACATGTATGTATTACACTTTACTCGAAAACGAGAGGGAACAAGAATATTAAAAAACGTTGGAATTTAATGTTTAAATAAAAATAAATCGATATTCAAGAAAACTGCAGTAGTTTAACCTATGATCCCCCTGATTGAAGTGCCTTTGCATTTTTTTAAAATATATTTTGTACACCATTAGATACTAAATTGAACATATATCCAATACTTCAATATTCATAATTCTGCCATTACAGGTTTGGTCGCAATTTAAAGAAAACCATTCGTGGTTTTTAGAAATGTATACCAAGCATACACGGAACTATCTTTATGTAACCTTCTTTTCTTATTTTTGATCATAGAAGGCCATGATAAAATTTTAGAGATACCCTGTATATTATGTTCTGTATGTACACTGACGTTAGTTTCGGCTGGGACGTTTGGAGGAAGATGTTTGCGAAAATAAATATATAAAAATATAAATATAGAACAGAACACATATACCGTGAGTCAATAAAATACAAAAATAATATTATATAACTTGGTATAGGCATAAGTTCAGATTTGAGAGTCTGATTTCCGAGATTAAAGTCTGAATTAAGACTTTAAACTCCGAATTCAGAGATTAAAGTCTGAATTCAGACATTAAACTTGAATCCAGATATTAAAGTATGAATTCAGAGTTTAAAGTCTGAATTCAGAGTTTATAAGTAGTCTGAATTCAGAGATTAAAGCGTTAATTAAAAAAAGACATGACCTCTCTACGGCTTCGTAGATTAGGACATATGTGATAAACAATGATGTACATAAAAAGAGTGAGTGGGAACCTCAGTTTATTTATTAAAAGAATATTAGTTAGTTCGAAGTTACGTTACCTCATACTAACCAATAGAATTTTTTCACGAAAATGACCTTACTAGTTTAGGAATCTTGCATACACGCTGTACTAGCAGTACCTACACAAATATTCGCCCTGTTGGTTTGTTAACTGTTAGATAAGTTTGGATGATACTACAGAAATTTGTATCTCTGCTACCGACTGCAACCTGGTAAATTTATCTTATTGTGAGTTACCAACAAGTTTATCAAAAAGGGAATAAATCGGTCCTCAGAATGACATAACGCAAGTATCTAATTGAATATAGAAAAAATAATTAAATAACAGAGTGTCTACCATTTAAAGTAAAATACACTGAAATAAAAAATGCCAATGCCAAAAATAACGGCAATTTTTAACTAAAATAGAAGAGGGCGGGAAAGCTAAGGATTACTGTACGATAATTATGAATGACTGTGGAAGTTCATAATAAAGAAAGTTGATATAAAATCTAAAGAACACATTAAATGATATAAAACCTCAAAGGTTTAACACCAGAGGTTTAAGAGTTTTTAACCTCTTAAACCTCAGAGGTGATGTGAAAATGTATTCCTATTTATTATTTGAGAACAAGTTGTGGCCTCACCTCTTTCAGCTCCACGAGTCGTCACTGCTGTCTATAAATTAAAACCTAAACCCCGCAGAAATTGTATAAGCTCCTTCATTCTTGTTGCAAATCGTCTGGTATTTCCAAACTTCCCTTAGGCGTGGTTAAGATATTTAAGGAATAAACAAACATTCTATAAAACACATTTTCAAATTTATATATTCCCAGATAAACTTTATTGAACCATTAAACATTTATTTAAACAGCGTTTAAAACATTCAACGGGATTCTCAGGATATTTAATAGATAGGTATGTAAATTTCAAGTAGCACACAATTAATATGATAAACAGAGTATCTTAGGAACTTAAACCATCTCATCTGTTAGATTTTCTACTATAAAAATTAATTGGATCACCTTAACGCTGAACAACTGACACACGCTTTTCACACAATCCCATTAGTGGAGAATTTTATCTTAATCAAATTCGCCATTTGAATATCTATTCTTATTTTTTCTGCATTGATATATTTAATACACTGGATCGTATTAAGTGGCGAAGTGGCCAACTAGACTAATTTTAGACGGTTTGCAAGCTGGCAGATGTTCTATTTAAGTAATGTCTATTAAACTAATGACACGACTGATGCTTTTTTACTTGTTTTAATATATATAAGTTCGTTAATAGTTTGCATATACATACAACTTATTCATAAACAAAAATCGATGTACTACAATTTTAATATCGAAGCAGAATACAAGAGCCGAACGTACGCTGACGACTAAAAGATAGTTGTAAACGTCAAAAAATGGAATAAACAGTAAATAACAACTCGTAGTAAATAGATTTGATATGTGATGTTTTCAAAATAGTAATTCAAAGCGAAATTACGAAAAGTGAAAATAATGAAACAATTTGATTGGTTCTCAGAATTTAGCAAGGTCCTGTATGTAAATGGTTACTCCTCTGTACTGTAAATGGAAACTCCTCTAAGGCAAGTGTTCTTAATGCTAAAATATATTCTTTAATATATTATCTAATTGATATTAAAAAAAAGAAAACCTTCTATAAAATAATCTTACGAAAAGCAAAGTATAATTAAGAAGAGAAAGTATATAAGTGCGATCATAACTATCTATACAAAACTTTAAAAATTGTTCGCGAGAACTGGCGCCCATTTAAACTGTCTACAACAACCGTCTTCTATTTAAACTATCTACCTATTTCCTAAACATAACAATTGCCTATCACAAATCACACGTAAAAATCACAATAACAAACCCACTCCATATACTCCAATCTACCGTGATTTTACAGTTATTTGCTGCACACTGGAAAGATTATTAATAGTAGCATTTTACCAAAGGCACGTGTTTAAATTACATATTAATTTAGGAATAAGAAACAATTTATTGTAGCTTTAGATTTTGACAGTTTATATGCTATCTAAGTGGATTCACTGAACTGAACGGAACCTGATATCCTATTAATGATAATCCGGTTTACAAAAGATACCGACAATTTAATGTTTTCTTAAATTAGTTGCAGGTTAACCCACTATATCCAAAAGTAATGTTTGTATATTCCAAAATCTTACTCAATGATGATTGGAAACTATATTCTTCTATAAATATATTGCACTGAAATATTTACAACAAATCAGTAATGAGGCAATTAATGTGGGTGTAAGCTTCTGAGTTATTAGAGATCCTTGAAGCCCCCCCGCAGAAACTATGGCTGTCGTATTTGGGAATGATGTTTATGAGTTGTAATTAAATCGAAATTCGTTGGGATATTTTTAAATGCTCTAATTTAAAAATTAAAATGTTTATGGAAAGCTAATGTACTTTTTAAATTAACAAACTGATCAAATATAGTTAAAAATTATTTGATACGACAAGTTTATCAATCATTACATGTCCTTTGGAATCAATACACTCCTTTGATATGCAAAGATACCAAGTAAATAAGAAATATATCCAAAAGTGGAAATCTTATAATATAAGTAAGAGAGCAAAAACTAGAAGAGTATAAGCTAATAGCATGATCCACAAAACTTATGGGTGCATCGGGAATACATATTCTTAGAGGATAGCTTATTTAAAAGCGACTATCCAGAAGATCAAGCAGTTACAACTCATTGCTTTACATTAATATTCGTTTTTATAACTGTTCAAGTTTGAAGTTCGTTGTACTACTTATCAGAACCGTCCTGCCATGTGGCAATAACAAAACGTTAGAATATTTTCGTCACTAGTTCTGCTTAATCATAAAATCTCGAAAAATATAAATTAATTTATAGCAAAAGTGTAATAAATTATTACAACAAAAATAAATTATTTTGTCTAAAAGAAAAATGGTTTAGGCTATAAAAATCGATGTCTCAATAAAACGTCGTGGCTGACAAATTGAAACTAATAAATTTGTAGATCGAAGTTTTATTACCGATGTATATAGAAGACATCTCTAATATGAAGAGTTAATAATAATGATCCGAACACGTGTGGCGTCAAAAGAATGTGTTTTGAATAAATATATCAAGGGTAATAAAATTTTGATGGGCTTCTTGTTCCTATACGCTTATAAATATTAGACTAGGCTGCATCCAATAATTAATTAATCGTTTAACAAATGTCTGGATTATCTAGAGTATAAAACTAAGACTTACAAGATTGTTCATTAATTCCTGCTACCAGAGTTACACACATATTTTGGTATGCTTATTAGATTACGCTTAAGGAACAGGTTAAATTAAATAAACTAATTAATAAATGCCTTACGTTGATGCAATATCGTTGACCATATTTGTGCCGCTTAAACTAATATAATAATGATATTGATCACTTAGTGTTATCAATAATACGCGGGAAAAAGATTTTCACTAATTCCCATTGTTGAAATTTAAATAATTTATTTTATTTTTCTACGTTAATGCACGCATCTGTCATTCTACTACAGTGCTTTGACATAAAGATCATGACATATCACCTAATGTCATGACGTCAATGCCACAATGCCTAAATCAAACATTTTTTGGTTTTTGCATGAACGTAGAAAAATATTGTAT
>CAXKVY010009237.1:0-33892 GCA_964058915.1 Tetropium fuscum | reverse complement strand
GAAGCACCGTTAATATATCCACACATATTAGTGCAAAGCCTTTTAGTTATCTTATTGCATTTTTATGTATGTGTTGTGTCTTAAGCGTTCATCTTCAAAATATCATCAAATACTCTCGATCTATGCGAAGAAATGCATAACACTCATAAAATTCTATCTCAGGCTGACCTGTATTATAAGATACTTTCTAATTCGATTTGTCTCACAAATCCGTTCACTTGTATCGAGAACTATCCAATTCAGTACAAAGTTGAGGTGCTCTATCAAATCATTTATCCGATAAAGATATATCTGCCAATTTACCTAAAGTATCGCTTTCTGTATCAACTAAGAAAAGCTGAAATAAACTTCTGAAAAGTTTAAATGCTTCAAAAGATTTCCCTTGTTGCAACACTGGCAAGCTAATATTGAAGACAAGGACGGGAACGGATCTAGGATGATCGAAAAGGTGATGTAATAATTACTTAAATTACTTGAAACACACAAAAGAATAACTCAAGGGAACTCCTTCACTCCTCTCAAGGGGGGGGGCTTGAAAGTAGTACCTATAGTCAAAGACTCATAAATAAATCTTAATTAAAGAGTAAGTATTTTCTAGACGTTGTACTGCAAAAGTTTATAATATGGATGTTTTTAAGAAACTGAATATAAATAAAAATAATTGAAAATATTTAGTACTAGTAAAACGAACACAAAAACCGAAACATTACAAGAAAAACAGCGCTAAACGGTTCCATAACCTCCGAGTAGTAAGCTGTAAAAAGTTTAACCACCGCGAGCGTTGGGTTTCTGGGGGAGGAGGGAAAAATGGGAGAAACGGTTATTTTTCACAGTTTTCCTATTTGTGGAAAACTCCTCGAAAAACTACTTGACCGGCAGATTGCTGTAAGAATTATGTATAAGAGGTTAAAAGTGATTTCTCATTTATGTCGTGTCGTCTCAGTAGGGGTCTAAGAACCATATTCAGAACGGGAGCCCATCGTCATTTTTTTACCCTGAGGGTGGATGCCTTCTCGGGGATGGAAATGTTTTCACTCAAGATAACCACGGAAATGTATACAGGGACAAATTTTAAGTAAAAAAAAATCTGAAAGTTTTTTCGATATATCGATATTTTTCGAGTTATCGCAATTGAAAACGTGTTAACAATGCATGTTTTTGGAAAGTTTTTCGCGAATAGCTCGAAATCTTTAAAAAAATTAATTTTGAAAAAATTTAAAAAATTAAGCTTATAAGAAAACAGAGTTTTTTTTATGAATACGCTAGGTCCAAAATAAAATAGTGATGCCCACGAGTCTCATTTTCAAGAGTCTCGCACGGTCTCGTCTCGTTTTCGAGACGAGACTCGAGACGATACTCGAGTAAGACAAGACGAGACTATTTTTAGTCTCGTCTCAAGTCTCGTGCGATACGTATCGAGTCTCGTGCGAGAGTCTCGCGGAACTAACTCGCCGAATCGCGGATATTGTGATAATAAACGAATCGTGCATATTTCTGTTCTGAGCGCGGACTTGAGAACCTACAAATCATTACCCAATCCATTACCAACAGATTAGACATATAAACCACATAGTGATTAGGCATATAAACCACCATAAGTTTTATTTTTTATATCACATGAGCTGTTGTAGCCATAAATAATCTGCGCGACGGTTTCCATGTATTGCCAGATCTAGCAGAATCTAAACTACAAGTGGGTACGTACATACTATTTTCGTTTTTTTACGCATGGTGTTAAATTTAGTGAATCATAAAATTTCTGGCTTTATATCACTATTATACTTACTATTTGAAATTATTTTCTATAACATGGTACTAAATTTAGTGAATCAAAAATTCTACTACTTATTTTACTACTTACTTTTACTACTTTATATTACTTAAACTGTTAAGACGCTGTATCCCCACGACCACGAATACCGAACCACCTTCTTCGATTTCTCGAATTTGGCATCATCATCATTCGTCTCCGATTAACTCCAGATGATGCCAACTTAGTTGGCGAAACGTGTGTCGAGAAATTGAAAAATATGGTTCCGTGTTCTTCCTTGTCGTCAAAAATAAGAAAACTATAATATACTGATATACTAAATAATAATAGACTAATACTAATAAAATAATATACTAAAACTATATGCTTTAACTATCAGGAAACATCGAAATCGTCTTAATAACGAATCTGCACGATGTTTGTTATGCCTAAACGACTGGGTAAAAAACAGAAATATTTATGACAGAGAAAGCTCTGAAAACTGTTAATTTTTGAAAAAAAAAGTTTAAGAATTATTATCGCAAGTAGGTATCCCTGGAACAAGATTATGCACGGTGAGACTTCGATACTTTTGCAAGACTCTCGTACGAGAAGCGAGACGAGACGAGACTGGGGCTGCGAGACGAGACTCGATACGAGACTAGATATCTTATCGGTGAGACAAGATGAGACTATGTGAAAGTATCGTCTCGTTTGTCTCGTGGGCATCACTAAAAATAAAAGAAACTATGGCAAAAAAAATTTTCAACTTTTTTTTGCAACAACTTAAATAACGGAAAATTGATGCATTTTCCGGAAACAACTTATAGAAAAAAAATTTTAATACTTCGAAAGACCTTTAAAATTAGTACTGCTACTAATTTAATATTGCGTTATAACTAAGAGAGATACGATGCAAAAACTATGGGCTGTTTAAATTTTGGGGGAAAAATGAGCGCTAAAACCCCAGCCATTCCCACCAGAAGGGATATTGACCGTTATCCCTTTACAAATTACTTTATTATAGTATTACTCATATAATACAAAAGTTTAGCCGGGTTAGAATGCGTATTTCGAGAAAAAAAAATGATGAAAAATTATTTATATTAAAACGTATTTTTCAAATTTCTTAAGAAAATACATTTCCAAAAAACTGTTAAAAAAAGATACGTAAAAAATGACATAGCACAAAAATGTAGATTTTTTCTAATTAAAAATTTTGTTTTGTTTTCTTTCTATTTACGTAGTATGAAAATAATGGAGATATAATTATTAGAAATTTGCATTTTATTGCGCGTACCACCCCTCCCGAGCCTTTTCCATTACCTTTTGAACATGAAGGGTTTAGGCATATATATATATATATATATATATATATATATATATATATATATATATATATATATATATATATATATATATATATATATATATATATATATTATCTTGTAGTTCTAGAAATTACCTGTAAAATGGTTGTTGATTGAACGTTGTAGCTTCAAAATTAAGTGACTTATGGTAAAAATAAAAACAATCGCATTTTTTCGGATCATAAAAACTACTCCATTCCACATAATATTGTAGATTTATAATTAATGATAATATTATGTTCGTGTATCGTGTATATACATATATAAATGTATAATTTGTACAATATTTTCGCCTTTTTTATTATTATTTTACGCAAAGGGGTGGTTTTTAAGGGTTGAAAATTTATAATAAATCGTAAATCTTGTTCGATAACATGTAAGAAGCTTTATTCTGCATAATTAAATAAGATGTTAATCCATAAAATACTTAAACGTGTATTTTTTTCCAAAGGGCTAGTTTTCACCCTTAAAAACAAGTCACTTTTGAGGTCAAGATGAGCTTAATTGCAAATTTTCCAATGGTTTGGCTACAAGAGATTGCTTTTTCCGATTTTATTATTATTTCTATGTTTATGTACTATCTATCATGGCCTATGTACTATAGGCCTCGAGACAGTTATAATCAGGTTCCTCACCCCCAAAATCATAGATCTATATTCAAAATTGATGAAAATGATCTCGCTACGACAACTGAAACCGAATTCATAGTCCAAAATAACATTAGGTCCCAAACTGTACTTGACGCGACTGTACATCAGTTAAAAGTTACTGATCCGATGGGCTCCCATTCTGGATATGGTCAATAAGTCCCTACTGACACGACGAAATGAGAGAAATTACTTTTAACCGCTTGTGCATAATTCTTATGAAGTTAGGTTCTAATGCGTTGTCTATCGCAAATGTCATCCTATAAGAAAATGATTTACATTAATTTTCGAACAAGAATGGTCATATCATAACTACTGGGCAAATACAACAGTATTTTTCCAGTTTTATCTACCCGGTATGTATTGTGTGTAATTAAAACATCTACTAGTACTGTAACTGCCTAACGTTTTGCTCTCTAGCTGTGAGAGCTTTTATATTAAGGATACCAAGCTAATTTTTATATAGTTATGTAATGTATTATACCTTATGTAATATACCTAAAATAATGGCTTATTTTAATTTCTTACAGATATTGTAGTAAATGTTTAGGCATAAATTATAGTCATGTCAAGCACAGTCATGCCTAGTAAAATCATTGTTGTACAACCCGTTAGTAATAGGCATCTGTAATAACATTATTGAAAAAATTAAGGTACGAATAAAATTATTTTGTATGAAATTAACTTAGAATGTGTCTATAAGTTTTAAGAATTTTTTCGATATCTTGGCTATATTTGACTCGATAGATGCGTATAAAATTTTTCAATAATTCACATACGTCCCCGCATTCTGAAGTTTTTAGTGCCCATTCTGTACATTTCTATGCTTATTAATTATATCTTTAAACCTTTGAACAATTTTTAAATTTCAAGTTTGCTAATCGAGACGCTTAGGTTTTTAGTTTTTAGTAAGTTCAACACTAAATCAGAGCCGTACCTTTTACAGTTAAACTAATACAACCATAAATGTTTAGATAAGCGCGCATTTCCGAATTAGTTGTTCAGATGTATTTGCCGGTCATTCTGAAAGTTCAGTCCTACTTAAAAAAATTGTATATTTTGATTTCCTATCTCCTAAAATGTCTTTTACAAGATGGCATAGGTATTATATAGTTATACCTCGGTATCGCTCAAAGTCATAATTCCACTTTATTTTACTTCACTATTCATAATACTGCATTATAAAGTAACGCTATTTATGGCTATCCGCTGTCAACCACGATTACTATTAGATTACAATACGATTACTTCCAAAGCATCGCTTCGCAGATTGCCTCGGTCGCGTATTCCAGAAGTTGATCTTTGGCGAGACACTGCAAAAGTTCTCAAATATATATTCGAAAGGTTGAAATACTTTAGATTTCACGCTAGGGTACCCTCTGAGGCTATATGATATTCGGCGTCTCGTCTGCTAAACGAATTTCACGTCGAGAAAAATGGTTCTATATTTTCCTGTATAAATCAAATTCCGTTCTTTTTTGCTAGCGCGTAGTAAAATAAATATTGGTTGATGACACGGAAAATCTGGTTGTATTAACACTTTGCATATACTTATTCCTTCCTGTAGAACTTTCACCACGAATACGTTCAATATTATTTCGATTGCTTTTGTCGCAAAGTTTTCTTCATGAAAATTTCATAATTGGTAATTAAATAATCTAATAATATATAAAATTTCATGTGAAGTTAAAGTTACCGCACATTGAATGAATTGGATACTTTAACATTCAATTTATTCTAGAGAGAATCAGGTGGAAAACTTCCTGATAAGGATCTCACGTAATCAAAAAATATAACTTTGAAAGAGTCAATGTTATTGAAGCCCTTGCATGATGTAATTATAAATCCTTAAGTACACTGAAGATCAGTTGAAATTAATCGATTTAATTTGTCCGCTTACTTCGAGGATGTGCAGAGTGGTCGTTGAGTAACAAGGCTGGCGGGACTCTCTGGACCAGGACTGACTGACCAGCACCAAAAAAAAAATATAATAATAATAATTATTTGGATAATGTCCTTCAAATAAACAAGTATGTGGACACAAATAATAATTCACACACCATGCATCCTACGCAAGTTATGCGTATTGAAAATACCAGACACAACTTTTTGTATACTATATTTTGTTTACTTTATTATATACTTAATAAATTAATATAATGTAATAATAATATAATATAATGAAAATGAAACATTTATTACACCAATTGAAATAGTCGCTAGGAGAAAACTTCAGGCAAAAGTTGCGACCTTTATTTTCAAAAGGAGATGTCGAGAATATACAAATGCCGTAGTACACATGATGAAGTGTATACAACTGTACAAAGATTAAAAATTTAATATGTGCAATGTTTTAAATAATAATCTGTAGTGAAAATATAAAAAATCATAAATATTGACAATACGTTATTACTTGGCAAGTAGCTATTATTTTAAGGAAAGTCAAGTAACCAAAGAAGTGTTCTTTTGTTTTTGTGAATAGACTTCCTTGACTACAGATAATAATGCAAGAAAGTTCATACTGGCACTTGAAAGAAGTAGCCACGTTTAATAAACTTCTCTCCTAGATATATAATAATTGATATAATAAAATTCAAGTAAATTATTTAAATTTGGACATAACATGTAATGTAAATTAGTGAATTTTAAGCAATAGTGGTTTTTTTGAAGCAGTAAATAGATATCTAGGATGTCCTAGATACTTCTATAGCAGTTTTCATCGCATTCAGATGAGGATTTCCAAGCTGTAAAATAACATAACAAGAAGGTAATATATTTCCCAGAAGTTATCCCATGAGTAGTGTTCATGATTTTGCTGTAAGTTTTCTTGAGCCGTTCTTACAACTAGGAAGCCACTGCAGTTGCAGCAAACCACCAATAGGGATTAATTTTGAAAAAAAAGGTAACAAACAAACCACCGTTTTTTATAGTATCTATTGTAACTATAACAACATTGCTTGCTTTTGAATATGTCTTACATTGTCAGTCCAGGATTTTGATATCCTATGTTTATTTTAATTTTAAGTTATGTGTTATCTCAGGGTAGATTACGTGTAATTTTTGTTCAATGCGAGTGAACTGCCGTCCATACATCGCTATAATAAATGAATAGATGTACTCGTTAAAATGTCAACCCATTTCTGTTCTTCCAAAATTAATTCTGTAATAATAATAACAAATTTTACATACTAAATGATCTTTGCAAATTAGTAATCGTAACATTCAATAGAATTTTGTTGAGCATAAAATAGATATTATGATATTAAAATAAGCACATCGACGAATTTAAAACAAAAAGTCTATTTTGAGCTCAACTTGAGACAAAGCGTTTCCATGCTCTGATTTTAAAATTCAACTTAAGATAGCTATGAGAGTCTTCAAGTTTTCTATAAATGTAAAACTTAACAAAGAGTCAACAAAGTATAAGCTAATTAAAGTAAGTGTCTTCAAACTATTCGAACTAATATTAAACCATCTCTGTGTATAATTGTCTGTATATCTATGATCAATATCTAAACTAATATCACTTTATAGTACATAACAATTTGTCGAAACCTCACATTGAGCTTGTAATATATATCGTTACAATATTGTCGCAGGACACCGTGAGGTTGTATAATACAGAAGATTACAATATAAGGGCAGTAAGGTTGTAGAAATAAAATATTACAAAAAGTCGTACATAGTAGGGGATATATAATAATAAAATATTACAATTTTGAACTATCGGTGAAGGCTTTTCCATGAACAAAATGCCAAAGCCAAATATCGAATTGCTTACATAAAGGCTTAATATCGCAAATCTAAACACATGTGTTGAAGCTGCCGCTCCGTGATTTTATCTCAATCCAGTTATGCTTTGAATTTATATTAAGCGTTAATGTAAACAATCACATATAACGATGATCCTACTACCGTCTCTAATTGTTTGCTCAGCGTCTATGATTAGACGACACACGTGCTTTGAAATCAATCTAATTAGATAATATCTGCATGTGGTTATGTTATCTGTTGGGAGTTAAATAGTATCCCTGAGAATTGTCTACCTGTTAATTAAATTGACATAATTATGTTTAGTAACTATTTTATAATAGCCTAGTTTCAATTTTGCAATGTCGTATTATATTTAATTTCGCTAGATAAGAACTTTTAAATACCTTATTTACGTAACTAGATTTGACGTTTTGTTATTTTAGTTTTTTTATTAGAAGAACCAGAGCATGTGGAAGAAAGAGTTCAGCTAAACTTCATTGAATAATGATTATATAGGAAACGTAATATATCTACCTACAATACATGACGCAAACTTTCAATATTCTCATGTCGCTCGTGTATCAGTTACACGGCACTCATTATAGTTTGTCAATATCAATACAAGATGGATAGTAACGAATAGCAAGAGTCAGGATACATCTACATATTGAGTAGAAAGTATAAGAATAATATAACGAATACTTCACGTGCGCTTCGCTATAGTGAACGATTTTAATGATGACGATATGATATCTGATGTCGTGCATCCTTCATTTTTCCTTTACAATAGTCTAGCATTCGTTATCCGTGGACTTATCACAACTGCATTCGAAGTATTTTAATGGTTAGGGGTGAAATCTATTGACATAATTCGTAATAAATTGCAATCTTTTTTTTTGTTGTACTGCAATTCTCCACGAGAATTTCGAAAGGTATAAACAAGTTGGGTAATAGCTATTTATGATGAAAGTGTTAAAAGTTCAAGGCACGCAAATGAAAGTTTACGGAACGAGTGAAGTGAATTCTATAATTCATATGAGAGCCATAAACATACTTTTCACACGTGTATCATTTTATATTTTGTCATGCGATTCTTATAAATTTTACATTCATTAATTTCAGTCTGTTTGAAAGTTCTATTTTTTACTTATGTGAGACATGTGAGACAATATGAGACGCATAAGTAGTCTGGACACCATACTATGACACATGTAAATAGGCTGCAAAATATTAGTTTTTTGATTATTTTTTAATTTTTTTTATTTAAAGCAAAATTGTACCTATTCTCAGCAAGAGTTTGGCTGTTCCTCTGTTATCTGAATTTAATTTTCACTGTCTTCAATCTCGTAGATAATTGTTTTTGGTTTAATTTTCGTCTCTAAATTCCTTCAGTTAACAATAATTTAGTCTAATAGTATAAACTAAACAAACCTGATTTAATTTGATGCAGCGGCGTGTGCATTTTATCTATCACGAACTTGCTAACATGCACATTACGTTACTAGGTGTACCAGTGCAATATTTTTCACTTAGCTGCTGACAATCAGATAAAAGGCTAACCCGATTTTCGAACAGTGGCGCCCATCAAGCGGGTGGTTAATATATTGTAGGAACTAAGATGGAACTTGGAAATGAAAAAATTCTACAAATATTTATATATTGAATAAAAAAAATACATTCATGATAATTAAATTATATAGCAATTATTTTCACATTTAATAGCTGAGACACAATATATTTGGTAATTTGTATTAGAAATTCTGATTTCTTAACTAATTATTTCGGTCAAGTTTCGTAAATTTAGTTTAGTGACCATATTTTTTTCTAAATTAACTCATTCTGCGTCCAAAGCAAACGGCCTACAGCTCAAAACTTGAAAGATGCCGTCTCAGGCTAAGTTTCTAGATCCGCTTACACAAAGCTTTACTATAATAACAATAATGCCTCCAGTCTTCCCGCCGGGTATTATGAGTTAAACAATGACCTGACCTGCACATGAACAAGACTCCCAAGCTTTAAGGACCAAGAATTTAATATAAAATGCCGGATTAGAAGGAGTGCATTACGGTGAGAGACTTCAATAAAAAAGTTTGACAAAGTCGCTTTGGAAGTTTCACGGAATATTTTATTGTTTCCGGCTTGATATAGCGCGTTATACTAACTCGGCGTTCTCTTATTTATATCGCACACTGAGAAGTGCTGGAAACACGCTTTTTATTTATTTAAACTTCGTTTGAAAATAATAAACTTTATATTACTTCTTATTCTCAAATCCAAAGCGTATCTACCGAACAGATAAGCTGACTTGACTAATATGCTCAGTCCCAAAAAAAGTGACGCACTCCATTTTTTGGATAAGTTCAAGGTTCTCTAACTTTTATAGGTACAATATATCTATGTACTATATGTATAAGAGTGTAGAGTGTATGTATAAGCTCTTAGGACTAAAAAATTACCATCCTACTGAGTTGTACATCGGCTTCTTCCTGATTCTATTCTTCTGGTGGTTATTTCCACGGCTCTTTGAATGGTACATCTCCAGTTATCTAGAAAACTCGTACAACTTTGTATTGTGAGCGCCTTCATACAATAAGGTTAGGTCGCTGACAGTGTCAGTTGCACTTAAGACCATTATTACTTCTTATTGTTTCCGTTACTTTGCTATAAGGCATAATCAGACCAAATTGCAATAATTAACTTAAAAACACTAGCGATACTTGTCAAGAAATAAAACAAACGAAGATGCCAATGCAACTTTGCAAGAACCCATTTTATTTGAAAATTAACATGACATATCGTCAATATTTTAATTAAAAATATTTTCCCTACTAATATAGATTTACTTCATGTCAGTAAATTAAAAAAAAGTGTTAATTTACTGCGCTTTCATACCAATACTTTTACCTTGGCCTAACCGTAGAGCAACACAGAACATAGAGATCATATTATTATACATCTCTTACTTATGGCTGTCACGCTTTTTTGTGCGGTGCTTTGTTTTTATCTCCAGCGCCAATATCTGTTTATAGTGTTATTATAACCACTTTTTCTTACAGACAGTACTGTAGGAGCCTCGAGTAGCTGCGAGTGGAGATGGGTGGTAATACCAGGGGTCACATGATTCACAGATAGACCTTTTATTACCCTATCTAAAGAAATACACAGGTGAATGGTTATAACAGGTTATTTTTCATCTTTTTTCAATACATCTACTTCTAGTTCTGTTCGATATTTGTTTATCAAATTATATCTATATATCTACAGGTGATCTACAGGCGTTACGAATAGAAATTGAACGCTAACGTACAAAGGTACGGTCTTAGGGATCCAGAATGGCGGTAACTGTAAAATAAGTGGTATTGTTATAGCGTGCGTAGGGAAAAAGCAATGTGTCTATATGACGATGAGTCTACGAACTCAGAGTAGTCTAACGTACTTATATATAGGACGTCTGCATTACTCACCTTAAGAAAAATAATATAAGGATAGTTTTTTTTAAATAATTTGTTCTCAATAATAAAATTGTAGTTTTGGGCGAGAGATAGATCATAATAAAAATAAAACAAGAATTTCAATAGTTCGCATCCATTAAACTATCTTGTCTGTTACGACCATAACAATATACTGATGTTTTACAAATTGTCTATTTCACTGAAAACTAGATACCTATCTAGGCCATATCTTCTATTGATTTGTGAGGTAGCTACAAAGGTAATTGTTTACGAACAGATGATTTATATAACGTTTCCATTATTAACATGCTATTACTGTCCGATTAAGCATACGTTTAAAATTGATTACATACATTATGCAAATAATTATTGTATTATTGCGCCTACTTAGTATTGAATAATATAAATTAGTCAACGTTACTAACATTCGTGTATACAACAGAGCTGATTGTGTTCCGATATACTGGTGTATTAATACGAGAAAGCACAATGACATATAGCGATATTATTAGAAAACAGCTTGGCTACCGTTGTGAATATTATAAGAATTTCTAAGCATGTTATGTCAATTGGGGGTTGGGGGTGGTTGTCACGCGAGATGAAGCGGGCGATAGCTTTTAGTAAAATTTTGGATTAAAGAGTTTCTGATCAGAAGTTCGTTTAGGATATCATGACTTTTAATGTGATTTTATATTATGAGAACACACATTAATGACTAAATCATTACAATTGCTATTTCTGATAATGGTCGTAAAAGAGCATTATTTTTCGCACTTGTTTCGGTTTTCGACAATATTTCATAAACTATGTATTTTTTGAGAAAAAATACACTTTCCATTTTTAAAGTAGTTTAAATTTTCTATAAAATGGGAGTTAAACCATTTTTTAAAACAAATATTTACCCAGATAGAGCTCTAAAACTCTACTACTACTATTCTGTAACTTCATTTTCTGTGTGGCGCGTTCCCTTCACTTTTTACATCTTGTTTCCTAGCTAAACTCTCGAACCCTTTGTTTACACTTATGCTTTTGCATGAATCCTTTAATTTAGACACCGTTTATTTATTAGTGATTGATATGTAATAATTATTAGTATGACTTGTCTATTGTAATTTCAATTAAAACAGATTATTGTGGCTATTGATTATTTAGTGATAACGATTCTATGGTTGGACCAATCATGCGCGTAGCTGTTTGGCGTTCAGCTATAGTATGTTCTTTGGTTATAGGCAAGTGTTTGTTTGCGCTATATACTATAGTTTGTTCGTTACGTGTACTGAATTCAATTTAATTTTAATTTATTATATTTGATATTTGATTGTCGATTTAGGTTCTATGTTCTCGTTTATCTCTCTCTCTCTCTCTCTCTCTTTCTATATATATATATATATATATATATATATATATATATATATATATATATATATATATATATATATATATATATATATATATATATATATATATATATATATATATATATATATATATATATATATATATATATATATATATATATGTATATTAGCTTTGAAATTCTTTGCTATTCATATTTGTTTTGTGAAAAGTAATCTTGGGTTTGTAGCATTTCATTACATAGAGAAATAAGCAAATAGACGAATAAGAAGGATGATACGATGATACACTTACCAGTGCTATATCTGGTCATACACATGGAAACGAACCACTATACACACGGAAACGAACCACTTAGAACTTGTACTAAGTGGTTCGTTTCCGTGTGTATGGCCAGATATAGCACTGGTAAGGGTATCTTCCTTCTTATTCATCTATTTGCTTATTTCTCTATATAATGAAATGTTACAAGCCCAAGATTACTTTACACAATATATATATATATATATATATATATATATATATATATATATATATATATATATATATATATATATATATATTGTGAATATATATATATATATATATATATATATATATATATATATATATATATATATATATATATATATATATATATATATATATATATATATATATATATATATATATATATATGTATATATGTATGGTGTGTGTGTATATTGTTTTAACAGATTCCAACAAAGTAGGAGGGAATTACCCCAAAAACCGCCAACTCAGGAGCTATCTCATCATCGTCTACTTATTGGACAACAATATGTCAGATTTATGACACTGATATGAATTTTTAATATAGATCTAGCGTGTGGTGATTCAATGTAATGGACTATTCACTTAGGAATATACTACTATAGCAGATAATGGATTACACGGCCTGGTATTGTTTGATTCGCGTTAATAAAATGTAAATGTTTTTAAGCAAAAGCTCTAATGAACATGTGGCGTGATGTCGGAACACGCTGTTCACGTGAAAGTGATAGAACCGTTAGGGGATGGAGGAACGTTTTAATCATTTTTACCGGGAAGTTAGGGCGTGGATCCTGCGTAAATGGAAATATTTGCATTACTAAAAAATTGGAATTATTAAAATTGGAATGTGAAAATCTCGAGTAACCTAATGAAACGATTTTAATCGATACATATTATTTTTGCTTTAAGTTCCACATGGATATTATGTCAAGCCGCGAGATATTATGGCAATGTCAAGAGATATTATGGCAACGTCTTATCTGATTTGAATGATTTTTCGATTGCAAATTCCATTCAAAAAATAAACTAAGTAAATTACAAATAAATTACCCAAAATGAAATAAATAACTTAAAAAATTACACAACAAATTACAAAAAAAATTAAATTATTTGTTCTTTTTCATTGTCATTTCCACTCATTTTCTTGGAAAAATTTTTAAAAATTTCAAAAGCTACTTTTCGTATACAAAGCATACGGCTTACCCGATAGGCCACCAACGCTCTGCCAAAGATTTGATGAACTTAAACTAAACTCGGCAGACTACGCGCAAGCGTGTATCGGCAGCAAAGGCATCCGCTGTGGGTTATTTCTAATGAAATACTCGTAGCGCAAAGGACTGTCCACTTTGTAGACTCGTAGGTAAAATGATATCTCTGGTTCGGAATATATTTTTTACATACACGATTCCGTGTAAATTGAAACTATATAGCGGCCAATAGTTCAGAGATCTCATTTCTGACTTCAAAGGACCCATTCTCCTTTCAGCAAAACCCAACCGACGATATTCCATACGTACACTATTAATTTCAACCCATTAATGTCCGGTGAAAAGCTTCATTATATCGAAACAAAAAGGAATTAATCCGGAATGATGATAGAAGGCCTCTAATATACGTAGGTACCCACAATGGCGCATATTATACTAATTAACATCTACAAGTTTTAATCACCTATATTGGCTCTTTGTATTATATCCCCTAAGGCGGTGAATGTGCATTAAAAACGTAGTGGGATTTCATGGCCTAAGTCAAAATATCTAGAGCTCGTGGAATCGAAGTGTATTGTTTTACATTTTAGAGCGTTCGTTGATATTTAAATGGGCGCTTTACAGGCAATGGATTAAAACTGCGAATATTAATTTGCCTTACAAGTATATAAAGCCTCCTAAGTATCACTCAGCAGATTGTTTATTAATCAATTCAATGTTTAACGTAATGCTTCTCCACGTATCTATATTGGCTTTGGTGAATGATATAGAATAGAACAGAATGGAACACTATAGAATATGATTGAATAGAATAGCATGGGATGGGATGGGATGGATTAGGATAAGATAGTAATGGATAAGATATGATCGGATAGTATATGATACGATAAGATAGGATAAAATAATTGATTAGTAACAATTTAGTATTTGTAACATATTTTAAATCCGACGTCAATTAATTATAAAATATAAGACTTTACTATGTCCTTGAACTGATAGTGACTTTTTAGAAACTAGAAAAATATTTGCCACAACAAATAAGCCAAATTCTTCATTCATACATTACTGAACGTCATTTCAGAGTTAAATATGGAGAAGAATATTCTGACCTCCAGAAGATTTGTGCTGGAGTACCTCAGGGCAGTGTCCTTGGACCTGTTCTCTACCTGCTGTACACCAACGACATCCCACAAAGCGACGGAGTTGTTACGGCAACATTCGCCGACGACACTGCTCTGCTCGCTACTGACCAAGACATACAGTCAGCCACGACCAAACTTTAGACAGCAGTCAACAATGTCACCACTTGGACAAATAAATGGCGCATCAAATTAAATGAGGCGAAATCGATTCATGTCAATTTCACCAACAAGAAATATGACTATACTCCAGTGATTGTCAACCAGCAAACAATCCCACATGCCAACGAAACAAAATATCTAGGCATTACCCTAGATGCAAAACTTCGATGGAAACCACATGTGAAGAAGAAACGTGAGCAATTAAACCTCAAATTCAGACAAATGTATTGGCTCCTCGAGGGTCAGTCTGAGTTGTCAATACACAACAAACTTCTTATATACAATCAAATTCTGAAGCCTATATGGACTTATGGCATCCATCTCTGGGGAAGCACTTAGAAATCCAACATTAAATTAATTCAAACGTTCCAGAATAAAGTACTTCGAAGCATCGTCAAAGCACCGTGGTACATTCGCAATGAAGACATCCATCGTGACCTGAATATGCCTATGGTTGAGGATGAGATTAAGAGGTTTGGAGGCAAACATCAGAAGAGGCTAGAAAACCATGAAAACGTCGCAGTGATATCACTACTCGAAAACAACGGACTTGTTCGACGGCTAAAGAGACTAAAACCGTTCGAATTGGTGTAGTGATAGTGAAAGTGCCTAGAATTGTAAGCATAATATGTCTATCACATGAACCAAGTGATTAGTGTTATGTGGGATGTGTCACTGGAAACTCATCCACTGAACAGCTAAGTCTAGTTATTAAGAAAAAATTGTTAGATAGATTTAATCTAGTTACAATGCTCAACGTATTTAGTATTTGAAAATAAGGTTGACAATATTATTGTAGAGTACTTACTACAATCCCCCTCTGAGCCGCAGAATATAAATCCATACCGCAAGCCTGATACAGATAGAGCACGATAGTGTAACATAATGATGACAGACAACAACGTAGCATATTATCAATGTATAATCCAAGAAATTTTGTTCTTTGGACTTGTGCTATTAACTTGCTTCAAATTTTTATCCATTACATATCTTTAATTGTAGAAGTTCGAGATATAGAATTAATAAATAATTCTATTTTGGAACTATTGAATTAAATTATTTCAAACCATTAAAGTAACCTTGAAACCGGTAAACCAAAACCAAACCAGAAAAATTAGTAACCATTCTTTGCAACTACATAACTGTATCGGCAACAGCGGGCATACTGCACAAGTACCTGTTATAACGTGCAAACATAGTTAGGTTGGTTTCACAATTGCCTGTATCAGAAAGGGCATCTATGGTAAAGGACCCAAAATGGATCCTTGAGGCACACCGATACTTACATTGACTATTTTAGAGTGCACACAATTTTTATCCGGAACTAGTTATATAGATAAGAATCCAACCAATTACATATCTTTCTTCTGATCCCATTTTTTATATAAGCAAGACATGATTTACAAGGTCAAATGCCTTGCTCAAGTCCATAAAGATGCATTTAATTTCTTGATAAACCACTATATACGAGTATATGACTGCTTATTTCTGTTTTTTTCTGATACCATCTTATTATGAAATATCTTATTATGTATTAGAAAATATACAATTTGGGAAAGTATTGGTACCAAAACCTTTGCGGAAATCTAATATAGTGTGCAATATATCATTTTGATTAAAAACACATTTGATTTACAGATTTTTAATTATGTCATATAGAAAGGAACTAAGACGTTCACGGGTTTTTATTGCAGGAATCGGTTAATGGGTCATTTAAGAAGAGAAAACCGCAGAGTTCTATTAATATACAGGGTGGAAATTCTAGATAAGGGTGAAAATGCACCCTTTTCATCACTTTAGATCATTTAAAGCGAACTTTAATCAAGAGGAGTGTTTATTGTAATATTTATTAAAATATACAATCTTTCCATATAAAGAAAAAGAGTAAACTGATTACTTACTTAGTATATGTATAATTTTCAGTTACTTATAATTACGCCATTTGCGATTACAAAATTATAGCGAAACGTAACGCGATCAGCCTTCCCTGGAAACGATTTATAATAACCCTTGCCGTTTCCCCGAGGAAAGAACCTCACAAAATATTCATTTTCTTCCCCACCTAGGGGCTACCCACTCTCAACTGGGGCCAAATAATTCACCTTCATTAAGTTTCTTTGTCTGGCATTATGAAAAGTGTGTTGTGGAAATATTAATAATTAAGCGGCATATTTAACGTCCCGCAAATTTATTCAATTTTAGGTATTCGAAATCCACATTGCCTTATAGGCATATTTTATCAGAATAAGATGGGTCTCGAAATTTTTAAGAAGAGAATAATGATAATATGTTTATTTACAAAAGAAACGAATGAAAATACGACGTATTTGGAATAAATGTAAAAAATAAATAAATATTACTAACCAAAATGTCTTAACGCTTGTTTTGGATCATAATAAATCAATCAACAATATATAAATATTAAACAACTATAAAAGGCGACATAACGTCATTACATTACATATCGTCGTTACATGGAAACATATTAGTAATTTATAATAATATGCATATGCATATATTATATATATATATATATGCATATATATATATATATATATATATATATATATATATATATATATATATATATATATATATATATATATATATATATATATATATATATATATATATATATATATATATATATATATATATATATATATATATATATATATATATATATATATATATATATATATATATATATATATATATATATATATATATATATATATATATATATATATATATATATATATATATATATATATATGGTTAATGAATTTTAAGTTACATTCTTTATATATTAAACTAAGCCTTTTATACAGTGTGTAGGGCAGCGGATCATAATATTTAAAATATCATTAGGTGGAAATACGTACTCCGGCGTGTCATATTAAGGTATGGTGGGTTAATATAATCTATCTGATATTGAATAACATGATTTATCATTAGTTAATTAGATTATATGCTGAAGAAATCATTTTAGAAGCTACTCACGTTATTTCCCACTACTGGAGTTTTTCAGAAATTATGTATGTTTTATCAGGTTAAAGACATTTGCATCAATGAAAACTTAATAAGAAAAAGTTATAAGAGTTATAAGCTCCAGTAAAAAGAAGAGCAAAAGAACTTGTATAATAGCTTCTAAAATGATTCGTTTCAAAGCTTAAGTAACTTCGTTAAAATTAATCGGATTTTCATGAAAATCCTTCTACTGATATAACAGAATACGTAGAATAATATTAGATACATATAATGGATAAAATTGAATGTTGAAAGGTAAAGATTTACTTCTAGTCAGTAAGCCTTGGAAGCATTTCCATGAAAGGCCTATAGATCAGAAATGGTATAAAGGCAAGTTAAGTTAAGTACGTTGCAGATAACACGATAACGTCGATCGTAATTGTTTTATTATCCAGCATGATGACTTTTCTAACAGATATGTATACTTACACTTACCCAACTTATATACTTACATATACTTATACTTACCCAACACTTCCACCACTTCTGTTTATAAATACCTATATATATATACACCATATACTATTAAGAAATCTTTTGCTAATCTAAAATTAATTTATGTAAATTAATAAGTAAGGATAGGTTAACAAAGAAAACAAAATGGTTGTTATGTGAAGCTCTTGTGTTGTCGCATATAAAAATTATGCCTCAATTGTATAATACCCTTTCCTACGTCAAGTCGATGCCCAGCGATTACAACGGTTACAAAATAGTTGCATTAGACTAATTTGTGGAATTAGAAAATATGAATCGGTGTTCTCAAGTCTGAGGGAAACTGGTTGGCTTAATATCAAAACTAGAAACTTTTTCTACAGCTGTTGATTTTTTCACAAAATGCTATTAACTAAGTCACCCCCTTACTTGTACAATAAAATTACCTACAGAACAGATGTGCATAACATTAATATAAGGCACAAATCAACGCTTACCATCCCAAATCACAAAACTAGCGAATTTCGATCTGGATTCTCATATATATAACATAGCTTCTCTTTACAACTCCATTTCTGATGATCTCAAGATACTGCCGTACATAGGTTTTAAGATACACCTTATAAAAATGTTTTACATTTTATATAATTTTACGAAATATAATACGTAATATATAATTTTAGTTAAAGTTTTATCATATATTGCGGCATCTAGAATGATTAAATTAACTAATTGCTTATATATTAACCTATAACTAAATTAATTATGTCTAGGTTGCATGAATACATTCTCTTTTTCTGGGTTGAGTATATATATTTAGAGGGTTTATCTTGGGATGATACCTAGCAATAAAACGATTGATTGTGTTACTTGACGTTTCGGTCCCTTTTTTGGGCCTTATAGATTTTGACTATGATTTATATATATATATATATATATATATATATATATATATATATATATATATATATATATATATATATATATATATATATATATATATATATATATATATATATATATATATATATATATATATATACACACTGACGGACATAAAAAGTGGCGCACCTAGATTTTGTCCCAAATTTGATCAATAACTTTTAAACCACCCTATCGATTTTGATAATTTTTTTTTGTTTGAAAGGGCGATTCTTGCGGATGACTATTTTGTAATTGGCTTTTCATAAAAAATGTATTTTTTAATATTTACAGCCTTTAAAAACCGATTATTATTTTGACACGAAATTTTTTTTGTCGCTGTGAAGTGAAATTTTATTTGTATTGAATTCTTAGGTTGGTCACGGTGTTTACCATTCTTTTTTCAATATTCTCTTTTTTGGATCACCTCTATAGCCCCTTCAACAACGAAGATGCGACATTTTAGATGAAACGGTGTTATTAAGTTTGATATTCAACAAGGAGGCTATGGTAACGGTTAACACTGAAAAGTCAAAAGATTCAGTTGAAATTCTCGTGAAAAAAAAGTAATTCAGTCAACATTCTAAAAGAAAATGCCAGTGCAAATTAGTCCAATTCTAGTAGCTAGAGTTGTGGCTTTGATAGAAGATGGAAGGAGTCAAAGATATGCAGCTCGTATTGTTGATCTACCAGAAACAACTGTCCGAAGAGCGATCCAGCGCTACGGAGAAACGGGCCAATACTTGAGAGAAACGGGCAAAAACTTGTTTAAAATATGCCGCGCATTTTCATTTTCTATTTTGTATTGTGTAGTTTTATTCGAAATTGTGATTAATTGTCCACCAGTTTCTAAATCAATTTGTATTTAAGAAGGAGCATCCGAAATAAATCTACGGCCAATTCCACAATTCTATCATTTAAAGACGTTTACGAAAAATAATTCTTGCACCCCACTAGCTGCAAGTTCTCCGCAGTCACGATTCTCGTAGAACGTGACCAGATTTTTCCCAGTGGATATTCTGCACCGTACCGAATTAAAATTTCGTTATTACATTATAATCTCTTAAAATAACATTAATTATTAATTTATTTCGCTGACTCTTGACAGTAATTGCAAACCAAAAGACAGCTTCTCACTCCATTAAGAATTGATTTATTAAACGGGCTATCTTTAAATCGTCTTGAATTGAGCTATCTGGGCATTATATCTATCTTCTAACTATCTGGGTACAAGAATATTCTCTTTGAAAAAATATTAAACTGATAATTGATAAAGATAGCTAAAATTCTTCACAAAAGTAAATCAAGTCATGCATGATTCATGAAACTCTATTTTTTGTTTAGTTTAATAAAATAATGTTAAAATGAAAAATAATAATTTGTCATATTATGAATCATACCTACCAGATTTCAATGAGACTTTTCACTTTTTGTACGGTATTTTTAATTTCAAATTCGGAGCATATTTTAAAAATAAGAATATAACATGGATTGGTATTATTGGATTAACGGTATTCTAAACTGGTATTTTTCCGTAAAATTTTAGAACTAATAAATTTATTCTCCTATATATTAAAAAAATGCCAGACCTCTACGGAAAATAATAGACCTGTTGCTGTTTCGTGTGGGTTCTCCAAAATATTTGTATATGTATTTTTAGAACGTCTTTTATTATTTGTTAATACATTAAACAACATGGCTTTTCTGAGAACAAATCGTAGTCTACAATGTTTTCTCTTTGTAATCAAGTTGAGGCTGATTTTTTTTAGTGTGGTCATTGTTATTGTATATAACAATAACAATAATAATGTTTATTATGTAATAATAATAAATATAAAATTATTTTACACACAAGGACTAGGTTCACTAGTGCGATCTTCCACCTCTCCTTATTTAACATGGTACAAACTAAGAACTAGCATATAGTAATATATGATAATAATAATAATAATAAAATTTCCTCTGCGAATAACAACTTCAAGGATACTTTAAATCTTAATTCAGGAAGTGATAACAAAGTTACTATCATATTTAGCATTTTAGGTGCTGTGATTGAATAAATATTGTGGACACTTGAATCGTGCAAGTTAATATAAAAATACACAATATAGGTACAAAAACCTTTTTTCTAGTTTAAAATTATCTTTAAAATATCGAGTCACAAGGGAGCTGAACGGTTGTTATATACGAATCTCATTCCATCATTTTAAACTCTTTGTACATTATTTTTATTTGCTTGCGTTAAATAGTTTTAGTATACTGCAAAACAATAGTCCAAACTGGGGTGTATTAACCTTTGAACAAGTTTTAATTTTATATCACTATTTAACCAATGTTTAGGTCTGTTAGGTATTTTCAATTTCATAATACTAAATAATTTATTTATGTGTTTCGAAATGTTTTCCAACGATTCATCAATAATTAATCCCAAACTTCTAGATGATTTGACAAAGTTTATAATTGTACCATCCAGTAGTAATTCCATAGCGTTGATATTATTTATTTGTTGACTTTTTTGTTCACTGGCAATACATAAAGCAACTGTTTTATTTGGATTAATTTTTAGTCCATTGTTTCTGCACCAATTTGAAAAATTGTTTAGTTCAGTATTTATATTTTCCACTGCATTATTGATATTGTTTATTTTAGTAGACATATACAATTATATATCATCAGCATACAAGTGGTAAAAACTAAATTTTGAACTACTGATTATATCGAAAATAAACATTGAAAACAATAATGGGCCTAGTGTGTTACCCTGTGGCACTCTCCTTTCGGATTTTTTAAATTCAGAAAAGATATTGTATTGTATTCTATCTACACCTTGTTTTCTATATGTCATATAACTAATAAACCATTTAAGAGGTAACTCGTCAAGACCTCTAAATTATAACTTGCCTACTAATAGTTCAAAATTAAATACATCAAATGCTTTACTTTGATCTAGTAATATTAAAAATGTTATTTGTCCATTATTAATTTCGCTGGTAACATCATCTATAATTTTTAGCAGTGTTGTTTGAGTGCTATGCTCCTGACTGCAATTGAGGGAAAATCATTTGGTCATCTAAATATATCTTGAGTTGAAAAGCAACAATTTTATATATAAATTTGAATAGTGTAGGTGAGGTACCTACACTACTACTTAATGGTATTAAGTCATCATGATGTTATCTATTTATCTAGCTAGCCTATAGCCTGCGTTTTATAGTACTAATAACCTTGTATATATCTGCTGGTGTTATATTTTAAAATTTAAATTTAAAACAGATATAGTAATGAATTTTGTAATAAACTAGAGTATTAGTATTTACATCTGAAGTTATATGTTGTAGTAAATTAAAGTATTTCGCTTTTTATTACTCTTAATATCCCAACTATTTAAATCCTGCCACATATATTTTGAGTTATTTTTATTTTTATTTAATGTATATCATCAGTATATATGTATATATGCAGTTTTTTTCCTTTTTATCGCCCCATTGACATAATTCTTTAGGTCTATGTATTAAATCTTATTATTATTCTTTGTTTTCAAATATTTTTTGTGAACTTTGTCCATAAACTTTGTCATTTGTTTTAAAATTTACGTAATATATGGGGGCTATCTTTTTAATATTCTTGATCGGCATTAAAAGTGCATGTTTATCATATAAATCAGTAATATTCTGATTAAAAAGCTCAATTTTTAAATTTAAATCCTCTGTCATAAATTCTCTCCCAGTTTAGTCTTACTGCATCCCTGATAAAAGAATCATAATCTATATTATTGAGATTATTGAGAAAATTATTACATCAATAATAGATATTATTGTCATAGTTTCCAGAGAGAATAGATATTATTGTCATAGTGTGTCATAGTTTTCAGATTTCTCAATTTTAAGTCATCATTTTAAATTAAGTATATGACGAATCACATACATGTATAATGTCTTAATGGAAATTACATCGTTATAATTACCATTATTATTAATTGGTTCCTATGTTAACACATTTCATTGATAGCGGGCCTACAATTTAATTCACAGGCGTACTGCATAGAGTAGAACAGAGTTTCACCGTTGATTGCAATAAAGATGAAGTGACTTAAATACTGGCGTAAATTCTCAAATTTCATATCTGGTAGCGACCCTTGCAAGTGCTGTGCAGCAGCAATAAATAACAAGAAAGTCTTAAAAATTTTATCGGTACCATATAGATTTATTCATCGGAGCATCGGGCCTTACTAGAGTAAGTAATCACGAACTAAAATTGGCAAGAACACAAGAACTCTAGCTTTACGACGTCGCTTAATTGAGAAACGAATTTAAATTCGAAGTTATTAAACTTAAATGAATCAATTTGCGAGCAGTTCAGGTTGCAGGTATAAAAGCTAAACAGTTACCTTGAACACATTAAAACACTGCGCCAGAGTAAATTGAGTTTATAAAATCGATATCGTGATTTGCACCCAGGGCATAATTATTTTATATATGCATGTTTTGCTTGTGCAAGTAGGGGTAATCTTTGAAAATACAAATAGCTCAAGGCATTTAATGCAGAAGTCATAAAATTATAGTGCCGAAAATACGATTACTAATTTGCATAAAATAAATTTTATATACTATAAAAAAATTGTTTTAAAACAGATGGTACAAAATTTTGATCTCTCACCACGTGTATCCTTAGACAGAACGAACCTGAACGGAAGTGGATATCATCTTAAATATTAAAAATATTGCAACAACGTCCGGGAACTTTAATAGTTTCTAAAAATAGACATTGTCCAAGATTTTACTTACTTACTTTTAAAATTCAGTTGTCAGATTTGACCCGAACAATTCGAATCCAAAATCGCAATCAGGGACACCAAAAACCCCAAAAAACTAAATTTGAGATGGATTGGAGCAACTAAGTTTTTGATCGCCATCTAAGATCCGCCATCTTAGAAATAAATTTAGTTCAGATGTTGAACGCCTAAATGTTATTACATGACATATGTATATGTTGTTATACCTTATGTTTTTTTCTTACCTGGCTAACTCATTACCTTATTCCACAAACAGCATTAAGTTCTCTTCTCTCAGTGGTCGGTTCTAGGATGATATGGCAATATTCTGCAAACATAGTATCCAGTACACACATTTAAACAAGATGAAAGATTATACAGATTTATTATAACTGTTAACAAAGCAGAAATAAATGCATAAACATTTGCATAAGTATTCAATGGTTATTAAAACAGTCTCTTCAAGAAAAAGTAGTTATTATTATAAATGATTAATAAAATTGATATTTTTATAAACAGAAATAAGAGCCACATTTAATATACCAACCTCTTAAAAATATATAATATCTTCATACAAATATATGTTATTACGTTGTGGAGACAATTGTTATGTTTGGTATAATGAATAATATAATTTTTTTTTTTAATAATGTCTCACGTTGGAGATAATTTAGAAAATTTAAAAAGTATAAATATTATATATGGATAAGATTTTTATATATAAGTTATGCAGTGCAAACACACAGTATAAACACCTGACAAGTCTGCTATACTGTCACGATCTTGATACTACTGCTACATTTCTCTATGCGCCAGTTCTTTGAATATTTATTTTTATTAAATGAGGGGTTCGGCTGTAAAAGATGTTAAGTAGCAATATGTTTGTTCTGAGATATAATGATTTTTTGTTATTTTAAAAAGCCTAAAATCAGGGTCGGATTTGATCAAAAAAGTTATTATAGGTATGTATAGACAATAATTGATATAACTCAACTGACATCAGTTTAATAATTTTCAATTTTTTTTCTGTCTGTAGAAAAGGAAAATAAACAAAAAAATGAGAGATAACATGTTTTACTTCAATCTGTCAGATTAACAGTATGAACTTAACAAACAAAAACCCTGTTAAAAACAGTATATTATTTTAAATATTTTGTACTTAAGTGTATTTTAAGACATTTTGTGTACAAAATGTCATAAACGGATCAAATTATTATGTATTGTCTTCATTTGCTGCAACAAGACTGTAGTAGTAATTATGATAGATGGGAGGTACCCATTTTAGACAAGATCATACATGCTGTAACTTAGTTTCATCTATTGATAGTTTTGTTTGATATTTTTCTGAAGGGATTTGGATAAAATCAGCATTAGACATGGTTCGGCCCCGTTTTTTTAAAGAAATTTCCTCTGGGTCCTCATTGTAATTTTGATACGCCTTTAAAATGAAGCTATCAGTATAATGAATCTCTAGCTTAACGCAAGAAGTTATTGTAAAATTTTCTCCATTTCTGGTTTTTGTTTTTTGATTAAAAAATTGTCGATATTCTGTAAAATCTATAAAATCTTCAGTTGTCATTCTATATACTGAAAAAGGCTTTTTATTTTTACATGTCCTCATAATTTTCTCCCATCCTTCTGGATGATATACTGCGGACTGACGTCGTGCAAATTTTTCGATTAAACCAAAATCTCTATCGCTTGGCATCATAGAGTGACCTGAGAGTAGAAAGACGTGGACGATTTTTTTAAATTTCCCTACTGCTAATAAGTGAAGCCAAAAACCCATAATAGTGTAATTTTTATTCTGCCCACAAAAGTTGTCGGAAAAAGCATACAGAGTGTCTCCAGACACATCATCAGTTGAGAAGTATTTCTCCAAGCAACTCGCAATTTCTATAGATCCACGCCTGGCTGTCACTTCATCCCAGTAGAAAAAATGTCCATTATCGTATTCACCTCCACATCTATGAACGCTAAAGTTGTAACACCATAATTTTTTTTATAGAAGCATGGTCCTGTAGTCAACTTAGGCGTTGGAAGGGCCTGTTGCAAATCAAAGGTGATTACGTGTATACTTGGGTCAGAAGCCGCCTTATTGGTCACTTCTTGCAACAAATCACGAGCAGCCTGAGCTTTTCTGAGATGTAATTCATGCCTTATTTTTAATGCTCGTAATTCATCGACCATATTATTTAATTTAGCTTGCTCTTAAATGATATGTTATAATAGTCTTCTGTTTTAATTCGCCTGAATTTGTCGATGGAAACTGGCTCAGCATAATTTTTCATACAGATGTTTTTGTACTCTTCATAAAGGTTAGCATTATTATACTCAATACTCATATAAAGTCTCCCTAGATTATGTGACCTGGAATAGTGACTTTCATATTTTAGTAAACTGTCTATGAACTCTCGAACACGTTCAATATCATTTTCTCCATACTTCTTCTTGTGGTTTATGTGCTTCCCCCGCCCGTCTTTTGTTGGCATAATTTCAGATTTTTTTAATCTAACTACCAAGCGTTCAATGAGACCTCTTCCTATGCCATGCATGCTTATAAAGGCATCCTTACAAATTGATTTTGATCCAATAAAATACTGAACGGTCTGCGCCCTGCGTGTGTCACATTTTTTTTTGTTTCTCTCTTCACATTGTTTTTTTTCATACACCCTAATATGTAAGCGTTTTGTATATCATAATTTCCTAAATCCCAAAATTTGGAAAAAACTGTTTCTCTCTCAACTTGATTCACATTTTCAAAACATTTTTTTTTTACAGTTACATCTCGCCTACGCCCTCGGTAACTTTTGTATCGCTTTCCACTGTCTTTTAATTGCTTCATTGTTTTTTGTTTAGAACATCGCCTCATACGTTTTTTCCCTTTTCTGTTCTGGCCATTATTCTGGAAATAGTTATTACAGATAGAGGTGTACTATTTACGATAAAAAACTTAATTACAGAATCTGAAAATAACATTAAAACTTACTACTATATACGTTTTGTCAACAATTTCAATCTTCAGTAGTTGGCCACAAAAACAATCTGTGTCATAGCTAAGTCGTAATAGCACATTCAAGTAAAACGTGTTAAGTACGAATCAATTTAACAACATTTTCCTGCACAAGACTTGTTCAGGAAAAAGATGGTATCTACTTCACTTAACATGTTTTACAAGAAATACCTCAGCATGCCGAATTTTACTAACCTCTAAATTTTCTTCGTTTTCCGAGGATGAACTTGAATCCTGGTAATTCGGATCAGCATCACTGTCATCGAATTCACTTAAATCGTTGTTGCTGCTTGCTGAATCGCCCATTTTCTGCTTTTTCAAAGACAATTCGCACACCTGTTAACTACCAGTTGTTTACATGCTGTTATAACAAATTGTGCTCATTTGTCACTTAACATGTTTTACAGCCGAACCCCTGAAATATTAAAGTTCACTGCTGAGCATGAGTCCTCTATAGTCTAGTAGGGGAAATTCAACTAGGTCATTTGGAAAGTCGAAACTATTTGCTGGTAAATGAATTGAAGCAAATCTTATTGAGAATTGAAATTTTAAGACTTTGTTTAATTATAGAAGGTTATTTTCATACTTTTATATGAGAATAATGATAACGCAGAAACTATGTAAACTTGATTATTTTATTAAGAAAACAAAGTAAATATATGTCTATAAGACTGAGATTCAACCACAAGAGAGAAGTATGTGATTTCGCACATTATCCTGCAAAGTAGCAGTGTGCGTGAATCCCACCCCCACTTGTTCCGGTCTCGGCTTTCACCGGATAAGCACTGATGCACCTGGAAATAAACTCTCAATGAATGTTGCAGCTTCGGTGGGGGTAGTGAGGCAATGTTGGTTTTACTTTTGTACGATGAAGATTCGTATTGCCTGTATCTCAAATCCTTCATGGCCTTTCCCATATAGAGCCATGATAAATACATTTACTGCTTCGGCAATATCGTTTTGGTGTTCACGAAGGTCTTTGAAATCCTGAATGACTGATTGCAAGTGATTGTTCTTCCGCAGGACTGAAAAATTTCAGTTTCTCCTCATTAAACAAAGCAGACATTATATCACAACAATTGCGGACAAAGCCGAAATACGCCAACTTTCAACCAGCACTTGGGCCTAAACGGAGAGTCAGAGAGAAAAAAACTAGTAATCAAATTTGTAGTAAATTTTATTTACATTCATTTTGAAAAGATATTATTTACGAGCAGTTGATAGTTTCCGAGCTATAAGCAAAAACCGCAAAAAATGTTGCGGCACGAAATTTTGTTAGCAAACCTCAGATTCAGTTTCATAAGTGACCTCTAAATTAGACTATTTAGAGGTCTAAATGATTCTAAAACTTCTACAGATGCACATTACCAGACGATAGCATTAAGTTAGGTAGCCAAATAGAAGGACGGACGGACGGACAGAGCTTGATGTAGAAGTAAAAAGTTCAAATGCAGATAAAGTTTACATTGAAGTGAATTGTCTATATGTTGGCTAGTATAGATTTGAAATTCCATTGGGTTGCTTGTAGTTTACTGTTCGCATCGCCTGTTCCACCTTGATAGCTAACTGATTTATATTTGCATAAGTTGCTCTATCTTCCTAAATTGCAATCCAAATATCCAAAACTCTATTTTTACGTTTTCTATATAGCAAAGATGGTATTTTATAGCGATGATGTAAAGCGTGATTATATTATTAATTGCCTTTACGAAGAAGTAGCTGACGAATATGACAAGAATATAACTATCCACACGTTCCATTAAATAATATGCTAAACTCGAAAAGTTAAATAAGACTGAATATAAGAGATTGCCCAAAACAGTTATTCGAAGCCACGAATCCTTGAATAATGAATAGGTTTAACACCAGTTAAAATACAATGCACTGGTATTAATTTCCGCTAATAGTGGCATATTTAATCAATGTTTTATTCAAATAAATGCAATTGCATTCAATCATGTGTAGGCATACTTCGATATACGCACTGCTAGTTTACTCTAAAAGCTACAAAAACTGGAGTTTCATCCATCGGTTCAATTGCAGATCGAGGACATATTTTTTACTATACAAATTACAATTCACTATGAGTAGTGAAATCTTAGAAAGAAAACTTAATATAGATCCTACGCCAAACTACGCAAATTAAAATTTATTACATGGGCAGTGGGCCTCTCAAACAATGCATTCTGATAACTAAAATTGTTTTGAAATGTTATTACCTCAATACGTTTAAATAATCCTTGCAGTAATCGAAGCACGACACAAACCAATTTTAACCGCACTTTAACTTGTTTCTTATCGATGCTCTGTTACCTACACCAACAACTGCCTCCCTCTCTCGGAATGGTCTCGTACTTTTATCCAGAAAAACTGCTTACTCAACACGCACACCTGCCGCTATCTAGTGGTGTATAATCACACTCTGGATATTTGCTACTCTTGACACGTAGCGTGTTTATTTAGGTAGGTACTGGTTTTCATTGATGGAAATTTGGAAAAACTTTAATGATCTGCTTACTTTTGTTTATGTTGAAGGTTCTTCTGCTACCTTAAAACACTGATCTATACCTCTTATATTCTACTTGGGAACGCCTACTTGAAATAACGTATTTTCATAATTCGTTAATTCTCTCTCTAATTATTTACCCGTTGATATCTCACTATTATAGCACAAAATTTCTTATTTAACGTTGATTTTAACTATTATATTTTACAAAATTTCTAGACACATAAGCTTAGCTGCCGCTTTTTAAAGGACGCTATCACAACTCTCGAGTTTGTTACTCGTTTCTCCTGAAGCTTTTCCATTTTTAAACAATCGAAGTTCCTCGACAACGAGTGTTATGTTATGTTACTCTCATATAATGTGACCAATCATATTGCAGCTAATTATTTAATTTATTTAGTTTACCTTAAATGTTGTTGAATTTTGGTTTAAACAGTTTAATTCTCTATTCTACATAGGATTCACACATCAGATTCACTTTCCACAAATCCGTTTCAATGTTCACAATACAGTGACCTGTACCCATCTGTACCTCAAACGTTTTGCTTCAGGATTATAGTCCCGAACCCCTATTCTGGCTTGACGCTTCTACAATTGTACGTCCAAATATACCGAGTTACTGTTAAATATACTGATAAATGACTTTAATATTTTTAATTTACATACTGGCCAATCAGATGATTTCTCGTACATGGTCTGTGCGATGTGTAGAGATGCTTGCGCTCGCGACTGATACTAGAGTTGGGACTTTATAGATTGAATCTCCGTACACGTATTACTTTATAATCTAACGTATTTATTGTGTTTTACCTGGATATTCGTTTATCTCAATATATATATATATATATATATATATATATATATATATATATATATATATATATATATATATATATATATATATATATATATATATATATATATATATATATATATATATATGTATATATATATATATATATATATATATATATATATATATATATATATATATATATATATATATATATATATATATATATATATATATATATATATATATATATATATATATAGATATATATATATATATATCTTCTAATTTCTTTGCTATCTTTATATATTTTTTTTGGAGGGTTTATCTTGGGATAGTAGCAATAAAACGACTGATTAGGTTACTTGACGTTTCGGTCCCTTTCTTGGGCCTTTTTCAAAAGAGTATTTTATTTTGTGACATATTTTCTTTTGAAAAAGGCCCAAGAAAGGGACCGAAACGTCAAGTAACCTAATCAGTCGTTTTATTGCTACTATCCCAAGATAAACCCTCCAAAAAAAAGATATATATATATATATATATATATATATATATATATATATATATATATATATATATATATATATATATATATATATATATATATATATATATATATATATATATATATATATATATATATTAGCTTTGGTGTTCTTTGCTTTTCATATTGGTTTTGTGAAAAGTAATCTTGGGTTTGTAGCATTTCATTACATAGAGAAATAAGCAAATATACGAATAATAAGGAAGATACACTTACCAGTCCTATATCTGGACATACACATGGAAACGAACCACTTGAAGTTGTACAAGATCTTTCACCGAATGATTTAGATTCGATATTATAGATTTGATTGTGATCATCAATATATGAATCTCATATTTTTCAGAGATTTGTCTATGGTAAGTGCTTATTATTTTTTATTAAAGCTTTGGTGTGAATGTGTATGTTAATTGTGAATGTATACATATATTTGTAATTTGTATACGTATAAGCACCTTGAATATGTATATTTGTAATTTGTACCAATTTGCTTCCCCTTTAGGCTGTTTTATTTGGCGCTGGATACAGATTCTATATTGCAGCTTTTTTGATATTTTATGATGTTTTTAGTTATCATTTGACTATGTAATAATATTCTGTATATATTTAATTATGTGTACACATTTTTTAAATATTGGCTATTTAAGAGAAATAACCTTTACATTAATAATTTGCTCAAAGTATTCAAATTTTGTTTATTAATTTTCATAAGAGTTTTGATGTCATTTTAATATATATATATATATATATATATATATATATATATATATATATATATATATATATATATATATATATATATATATATATATATATATATATATATATATATATATATATATATATATATATATATATATATATATATATATATATATATATATATATATATATATATATATATATATATATATATATATATATATATATATATATATATATATATATATATATATATATATATACATATATATATATATATATATATATATATATATATATATATATATATATATATATATATATATATATATATATTATGTATATATATATATATATATATATATATATATATATATATATATATATATATATATATATATATATATATATATATATATATATATATATATATATATATATATATATATATATTAAATGTATAGTATGTATAATATGTATATACGTTTATATAATAAACGTAAGTCTGGTAACTGGGGACATTTTCTAACCACTGACTTTGCAAACGTTTTCAGCATTACTCTTAAAGTAATGCTAACAGAACCACCTGACAAATAAATTTACATATTATTAGTACAATGCCAGTTAAAGTTGTATGAAGAATTCGTGACTTACAGAATTTATAACTCTTGACTGTAACCCGGGATAAAGCTCTGCATATTTCTTTCTGAACAATTACAATTATCATCTTTCGTGCAATAAATCTGAATTCTACCCACGCCTTTGTGTTTTGTACATACTAAAGATACTGCCAGCGGCCCCGTGAGTTAATGCAGTTGTTACTCTGACCCACCATGATGTTCACAACACCAGTATAACAATGTAGCATTTCCAGCTTTGATGGACTTTTATGGGAATATTCCAGTAATTTACGATGCCTAAATAAAACTAAACATAACAATAAAGCCGCGTCGGTCATACGCTTCATTTGTTGCACACACGTATACGGGTGTGTCGTGATTTTGTCTGGATCATAACTCTGGAATGTTTAGTGCCCGTCAAAGTTATGAACGTATTGCTAAATGAATAGAAAAATTTCATGCAGGGTGGATAGACAGTTAAATCTAATTATTCGCTAGTCTGGTACAACACTATATTGATAGTCGTGTGTTAGTAGTGTAGAACATCCTGCCAACTCAAGGTATATCCAGGTAGTTTAAACATGCTTATGTGATGTCGTTTGGTTGACCTAAGCCAGATGAGCTTCATTTGCAAGATGCACATTGTACAATATTTCATATAATAGGAAATATGTGCCATCGTTTATTTTAGTATATACGTAGCGTTCTAGGCGTTCTTCCATTTTATTTTATATAATGTCCTTGATATAAAAGAGCCTGCATTTTGTATCTTTGTTGACCTCTCCAAAGCATGCGACACTATGTATGCCACGAAAAACTACTTGAGAAAATTAATTGTTATGGACTGAGGGGGAAATATACATATATGATCTGAAAAAAAGTTATTTAAGTAACCGCACACAAATGGTATATTTACCATTTGGTTGATGGTGCCTTGAGTGACAGTTAAACTGTAACCTATGGAGTTCCACAGGGAACAGCCTTGGGACTACTTATGTTTACAATGTATATGAATCGTTTACTTATCCTATAAGCTACCGATAATATACTTAGTTTTGCAGATACCACAGGTCATATGGTATCAATCAAATTCTTTGGAAACATTGAAAATGGAAACAGAAACGGACTTGAGTATTTTCAAAACTTGGATCCAATATAATAAACTAACCTTAAATTGTGACAAAACAAAATATTTAACCTCTTACAAAATACAAAATATTTAATCTCGTATATCTTAAATTTACCAAACATTGGCTCACTCAGTAAATTATATATTGTGGAGAATGCGCCAATGTAAGACACATTTTCTTAATATTCTGGTTTGCGATTATCCTAGTGAGGACATTAGGACAATGTGGTGAAATTATGTGTTGTTATCGATCCTTGACAAGTGTGAAACGTTTCAGTTTAATCTGACATTTTGAAGTGGGTG
>CAXKVY010009236.1:0-14395 GCA_964058915.1 Tetropium fuscum | reverse complement strand
AATGTGATTGTTATGATAACAACCACTAGAAACGACAGTCTAGACTAGAATACTAAATAAGTAATACGTGCAAGGTGAAAGCAAAATAGCGAAAGTGTAGGTGTAAGTAATGATGAAAGATAGCATGTGGTGGAGAAACAGATTACTAATGAAGATGAAGATGTTGATCACATTTTTGTTCTAATAATATTACAGCTTGTAACGTTAAAATTAATTTTTCCCAACTTGGTCGATTTGGGTTTGGAGATTGTTGACAACTTCTGGAGGAAACTGGTCTCCCAAAATTTCGAAGAGGTTGATTTTCTGATTTCCGGGGATGCTTTCATACGCTCCAATTTCAATTCCTTCTTGTACCTAAAAGCAATGATGATTTTAATACAAAGCCAGTTTTGGTATTAAAGTTTAAACGTTGAAATCATTAGATCATTAATTTTTATTGTTTGCTATGTATCACTAATGACAGCTTTGGATAAGAAATTGTTGGGTGTGATACTGTAATTATTGTTAATTATATATTATTTTTATTAAATAATAAGTCAATTATGGAGCAATAAGCAATTATTATGTTTTTGATTTATTGTTTATATTAAGCAAGCCATTGTCAATTTTTACTAATTATATGCTCTGTGATAACTATTAAAGACATTGTTGGATATTATTTACTGCAAATGGCAACACAATATAAATCACAAAAGTATATTATAAACTATAAATTCCATATTATTAAATTTGTATAAATTGGCGACTGAAATTATATACACTAGTGATAAATATGTTCCTTACTGTTATCGTATTTCCAATGATGAGACGAGAATGCTACGAGAGCTTGAGAGTAGCCATATATAGAAAGTATAACTACTGGCTATATAGTTTAAAAATGGCATTTTCTTTGTCGCCTGTCATTGCAAATTGTTTGTTAGTATAACAAACAGTTACAGAAACCTAAATGAAATTGTTACTAGCAAATATTACATGCCACAATTGACAATGACACAATTTAAAATATTTTCTTCATGTGCATCCTTTAATTTTATTATATTTCGAAACAACATAGTTGTCCAATAGTATGTATATTCTAACAGAGCAAAACCATTATATAGTAGGTTCATAGACCAATTGTAGGTACATAGTCCACAATATTGTATGTACACATAAATTAAGTGGTTGTCTTACTTTTTGAATTTGAGCATCCTTGGGAATCAGGAATGTGTTTTGTGCCTGTCGGATGGCCTCATTTGTGTAAGCGTTTCCTTCTTTCTGCGGGAAAGCAGCTGCGATGGACACGAGAACGAGGCAAATGCAGATAGCCACCTTCATTTTTATTCTGCAACAAAACAATTGAATTTACTTAGTAGGTATACATAAATTATCTTCTAACGGTAACCTCTTTTGATCAATCAACTTAAAAGTCAAGAGTATCGAATAAAAAAACTGAAACGTTGAAGTATAATACTAATCAATACATATAAATAAAATTGAAGTGTCTATTTGTAATGTCAAAATAACGGCTTTTTCTAAATGAAATGATACGGTACTTATAACAAGAAACCAATTTTTAAATTTGTCTGTCTGTTTGTTTGTCCGGCTAATCTCCGAAACGGCTGGACCGATTTTGACGGAACTTTCACTGACTGATAGCTGATGTTACAAAGAGTAACTTAATTTTATTCTGGAAAAACAATTAAGGTTCTGCGCAAAAAAATTAAATCCATGAAATAGTGAACAATATCCGATCTCCGAAACGGCTGGACCGATTTTGACGCGATATTATCTGACAGATAGCTGATGTTCCGACGATCTGAAAATTCGAATCATATAGAGAAGTATACATCCAATATAATATAATCCAATATAAATGCTAATAAATAATTCGTTCGACCTTCGAGTAAAAATAAAACAAACTAAAGTAGCAGTATCCAGTACCGCGGGCGCCCCACACGTACGCCGCCGCCGTCGCCGCACTGAAAGGTGCCTCCCACTACTTAATATCACAAAGCCTACCTGTCGCGCGGGCTCCGATCACGTGGACAAAGTCGCAGGTAACAGCTAGTTTAAACTAATATTTGTAAAAGTGCTCCGACATTTTTGGTCGATATAGATATAAGAGTATACTTGCAGTATGGAGTATGTTTTGATATTTTCAGTTTAAGGAATTGTTGTTTCTTACCCAAGCTGTACACTTTTTACCGTAATGATACGCATCTTTCATATTTCTCCAGTCAACGGTATACCTAATGATATGTTTTTACATATAATAAATATTTCATTAATATTTTTATTTTACCTTTTATCATGAGTCATCTTATACATCATATCTGTCATTTTTAACTGATTTTCGTCCTAATACCTCTTTGACAATAACCAGTTTATTATTTGTAGTTCAACTATTATTCAACGTATTTAGCCCAAAGCAACTGGCGTATGAATGGACTTGTAAAATTTTCAGAATTATTCCTATTATTATTAAAAAAAAGACACCAATCGTTAGAGATGTTACGTTTTACGGCCAAAATACACTCCCTGGCAAAAATGCCTCCACCATTTTTAATCCGATGTTGATCATATTGTAAGCAGTTATTAGATACCTAATTTTTGCTACCATGGTACTGCATTATATTCACATTGAACAGTTATTTATGAAACTAAAACCAAAACCAAAAGTTCCGAACACCCTGTGGAAAATTTTTGCTTCTCGCCGCATCAGGAGAAATATCACGGGGCATCTATGGTCCGGTTCGACTCAAGTTTTGTCCCAAAAGCAAATCGTAGTTTTTTTTGCCAAAGTAAATATTGGTATAAATGACAATTTTCAGTTTTCTGGTGATGGTTACTATGTATGCATTACCCGCGTCGGTTTTCGATTTTGATATTTGAAATATAAGTTTTGCAGTTTTCTAGTGACTATAACTTTGTAACCCGTATTGAACTACGACCCTAGTATATTCCGTATATTCCCAATATATTCCTAATTTAGGTATTTTCAATTTATTGATCATGGTAACTATGGAGAATTACGCCTCCATAGTAACCACGTCGACATATATAAAAATTCACAGTCAAGAAAATATAGCAAATCTTTTTCATCGATGCCACGGATACTGCGGGTAATTTAAAAATGTGCAACTGCTACATTAAAGAATTATTAATCAAATAAATGTATATAAACTGTTGAATAAATTTAAAACATATTTTATAATATTAGTACTTGGTTAGTGATAAGTAATAACAATAATTTTGTTATTCAGGACTTACTACTGGATAGGGCTGGAACCTTTGATGTAACTATAACACTCGGAGTAGTTTCCACAAGCACCAAAACACTTTCACTTCGCTCGACGCGCGTTTCGCCAACCAAGTTGGCATCATCCGGAGACGATTAAAACTGACGATTAAAACAGTTTTAATCATCTCCGGATGATGCCAACTTGGTTGGCGAAATGTGCGTCGAGCGAAGTGAAAGTGTTTTGGTGTTTGTGGAAACTATTCCGAGTGTTATTCAGGACTTGGCAACTATTTAGGCAATGCTTTTATTCTTCAAATGAATAAATTAATGAATTTGAAATTGATTGGATTGATTTAATGATTTTTTCCGAAGAAGAGCACAATATCATAATTAAACAACAAAAAACTGGTGTCGGTGGTTTCAATTATTTCTCTGAATCGAAATGCATTTCTAAACAGAAATAAGGAGCTATTTATTAAATTACTAGAGTTATAACCTTGATCTGCTGTTTTTATATCAATATATGAAATATAAAAATAGAACAGTTAATCCAGTATATTATATTCATTTTGAATTAAATATATGCTTAGTTATATTTTGAACTAAATAAATACATATCAAGTCAAGCAAAATATACAATTATTGGATATTTTATCGATTATTTGGGTACCTACTTGATTTTTTTATGGTGAACAAACGTAAAATAACTTGAATCACGTAACAATATTTGAACCAATTGTGAAAATTAAATAAAAACATTTCCGATTACGTAAAAATTTAAAATGTATGCAGCACAAGCAAATGCAAATACAGCAAGTGGCAATTATTTTTCTAATTTTCACAATAATTGTGCGCGCTAGAAAATTGATTTAATAAAATTCCGAACCAATAGTTTATATCAATTCTCGAAATAAATAAAAAAGTATAATATTTTAATGTAAGATTATTTTGTGAATCTACAGAATAATGATTTCCTAGTTTGAATAAATAATAAACTCTTTATCTTATATAATTATGGTTCTTCTCATCTTTCCAATATACCTGAAGTTTAAACCACTTTTAGTTTTAAAATTTACTAAAACAGTTTAGTTGTAAGTCTTTCTGTCACTCTACATCACAGATAATACAATACAGCCGAAACGCAGGCCTTTATGAGATTACTTTACAGGCACCTGCTACATGTAAAAGCCCTTGTTACATTTTCCTCATTGCTTATCACTGTCACTTTTAGCGAAGATAAAAGAAAACACTCAATTATCACTGTCAAATTGCTTTCACTCGCTTACCTTTTAGTTCACCGGATACACTGATTATGACAAATTCCGCGCACAGTTTCACAAACAAATCTCTTATATAAGTACCGTCTCCATCTCTCCAATTCCTTCCCTACCCTACGTTCTGAAATTACTGTGATGACCTGAATGTGGATCCTTATTTTTTAGATCCACGGTTGATTGATTTATGTAATTTTTCTTTGTATTATTTTTTAGATTATGGTGATTGATATGGGCTACCCACTTTATTTTAAACGTAGACTGCTGGGTTGTTGGTAATGTAACATTCATATACGTAATATCAAAATATCCACATATATGTAAATAACACATGATATAAACCTAATAATTTTACAAAAGTTACCAGTTAGTCCAGTCAATAAAAGAGGGGTAGAGTGCGTGAGCAGCGACCTAAGCTAATCCCTCAGGGACTTCTTCAGGGTGCTTAGGAAGTGAACATGAAGTGAGCCGAAGGCGTGGTGGGCACAAAGATGGTCCACTTTTGGGTTTTTCGCTTATATGTCGAAAACGGTGCGTAGTAAGGAAAAAGCTCTTGGAATTCTATACAACCTTCGTTCAACATACTTTTTCGAATTGGCAACCGTTTTCGAGCTACATACACCGGAAAAGTGTAAATTTTCCAAAATAAGATTTTTATCCCACATTTTTCACATTTCTTCATATCGTCTAAATTATTCATCTGAGAAAGAAAATCCCTTATTCCCTTCAAGAATATATATACATAATATGTATATACAGGCGCATGGTTACACAAACGTGGAGGAGAAACGTTCCAGGATAGTGGTGTTTGAAGTAAGTGACATATCCATCACAAATGGTGGCAACGGAGGCATCTTTTTGCCATATTACTCTGTGCAGTAGGAATCGTACGTGCTGTAGGAATGTTTGATGAAAAATGTGAGGTAAAAATCTTCTTTTCAAACATTTTCACTTTTACGGTGCGTGTGGTTCGAAAACGGTTGCCAATTCGAACGAAGGTTGTAGAGAACTTGGTTGTAGAGAGAAGAGGCTTCATGTCGTATAAGAAAATTATTCCCTACGACGCGACGCACCGCTTTCGACATAAAAGCGAAACCTCTAAAAGTGGAGGTTTCGACGCAGGACGTCAGGACTTTTAGTATGTTAACTCCCTAAGCACCCTAAAAAAGTTGTTGAGGGAATCCCTTAGGTCCCTGATCATGCACTCTACACCCCTTTTTGTGGCCATTCGTTGACTGAACTAATTATAGTAAATAGTGCATATTTTTTTGTTTAACTCATGAACCTTTCTCAACCTTACATAACTAAATAATTAATCCTGCAATCAACTTCTTCTTTTCAATTTCAGGAAATAATTTAAATAACTAACCTTTGAGTATCACAAAAATGTAACATTTTTAATACACAATTTTGCATATAATTGAATTCAATGATGACGAGTCATTAACTTCATTTATCAACAAATCATTTTAAAGAAATTTTATATAAAAATTAATAACCCTAATTGGACCAGCTCTAAGACGATAGGGTGCTCATGACTCTAAAGTGATCCTTCAAGCAAATTAAAAATTTATGTGTTCATAGAACTGGCGCCCATAATAAAAATCCATAAATAAATACATATCAGTTAGCTCACCAACGTAAAGCAGTCATTGATATATATATATATATATATATATATATATATATATATATATATATATATATATATATATATATATATATATATATATATATATATATTGTAATGTATGAATATATTATGACTGCTTTACGTTGGTGAGCTAACTGATATGTATTTATTTATGGATTTTTATTATGGGCGCCAGTTCTATGAACACATAAATTTTTAATTTGCTTGAAGGATCACTTTAGAGTCATGAGCACCCTATCGTCTTAGAGCTGGTCCAATTAGGGTTATTAATTTTTATATAAAATTTCTTTAAAATGATTTGTTGATAAATGAAGTTAATGACTCGTCATCATTGAATTCAATTATATGCAAAATTGTGTATTAAAAATGTTACATTTTTGTGATACTCAAAGGTTAGTTATTTAAATTATTTCCTGAAATTGAAAAGAAGAAGTTGATTATATATATATATATATATATATATATATATATATATATATATATATATATATATATATATATATATATATATATATATATATATATATATATATATATATATATATATATATATATATATATATATATATATATATATATATATATATATATATATATATATATATATATATATATATATATATATACATATATATATATATATATATATATATATATATATATATATATATATATATATATATATATATATATATATATATATATATATATATATATATATATATATATATACATACACCATAATGTATTAAGTTTCTTTATCTCAGCATTAATTAATAATTATAAATTGATTGACATACCTATATGAGTTAATTTAATATATCCTGAATACAATATCCATATTTTAAAGTAGACTCCAAAACTAATGGCGTTTATCTACATACTAGATCTATAGTTAATATATAAGATCATTTAGCAATTTTTTTAAGCATGGCACAAATTTCTCTTGTCACTTTTCAAGTATTAAAGAAATCAAATTCCAAGTATTTAATTCAACACAGCTTCAGAATGAAGATATCGCAGATATCTTTGTCTTTATATTTTTGTCTCTTTCTACTCTTTAAATTTATCCGTATGAAGAAGTTTAGTATGAGAAAAGTTTTGTAAGGCATTAGTAAAAATGTACGATATGTTATTATTGATAGATATTTTTTTGGACGCCACTATGATGGCATTTATTATTATATTTCGCTTAAAAACAATAGGGCTACATTTACTCGAAAAAGATAAAAAAAATTGTGCCATATCTTACGTTCTTTGAACATTTCGTTCTTGAGATAGCGTCTTAACAAAAAACTCGACATCCGGACGCACATTTTGAAAGTTGCTAAAAATTTGACGAACAAAATGGCACAAAAATGTTTGTCGTCCGACGAAAATTGACGATTTAAGTTTTTAACGATCAAATGCAATATACTCTTCGACTTCGTAGCGAAAAGTATAATAAAGAACACTCGCCAAATATGCACCTATTATCTAACGAGAAACTTCATAACATGCAGAAGAACAACAGAAAAAACATCTGCAGCCGCGTTTCGACATATATGTCTTAGTACATATTTTTCTCTTTCTAATGTCTGATTTTCGTTTCCGGTATATCCGTAAATACTATCAAATATGATATTCCTAGTGGATCACCCTGTATATATTTTTTTTAAAATTACTCAGGAAAGTCTAGATATAAAACATGTAGTACACCGTGTATCTATATTTAGAAGTTTATAAAAAAAATAACTGATCTTATATCCATTATGCTGCCTCGATTTTCCTATCAAATAAATGAATGTTGGAAAATATCTACTATGGTATTTAACATTTTTACATGTTAGGTAAAAACAAAAATAATATAGTTCATATAAGAGCATATCAAATATTTTATAATTATATGTACATATATGATTACACAGGCCTACAGGTCTTTTCGTGCCGGAGTATTTGGAGTTGATTTGATATGTATTTGATGCCCTGCATTAAAATATCGCATTAGTTTTTGCGTAGGAGCTCAATTTCTTAAGATTTTCTCCATGGATCCATGGTCCATGGATCAAATAAAAAAACTAAACAGAATTTTTATTATTATATTATACAAATGTTATACAAAGATAGACGAAAAAGTCATCGATGAAACCAACTAGTCACTGAACACTTCGGAAGCTTCTTTTCCATGACATTCTTGTATGTATTTTGAAACGGTCCCTTTTTAAACTCCAGCAATAATCTCCTATCATATGCGCATCCCATTTTTCTTGGTAGCGGGCCTCCATATTTTTAATATCTTGGTGATTTTTTTTCAGGAAAACCGTCTAAGTGGCTGTGTACATAGGACCTTAATATTCATGTTACACCCGAGGGATTTGAAACTCTTAAGCATCTCCATCAACCAGTCCACCAGTTGAACATAGTTTTCAGCTTTCCGTTTGCCCAGAAAATTTCCGACAACTGCAACAAATGATGTCCAGCCTCAGCGCTCAGCCTCATTCATCAAATATACGATGGCAGGATCCTTAATGAATTGTCTTATTTGTGGGCCGTCAAATATTCCTGCTCTACTTTTTTCCGTCCTTGACTGAGGCATTTTCTTCCCTATGTATGCAAAGCATGATCCGTTCCTATCAAGACACTTTATTAACTGCTTCATAAGGCCCAGCTTGTTATACAGTTGAGGAAAGATGATTTCCTCTCGTCCAACTAAGGTGTCGTTAATGACATTCTTTATCCCAACTTCCATATTTTCTCTGTTAGGTCACTCTTTTCAAACCTAGTTGTGTGTTTTATCTCTGCTATCCCAGAGGCACAAGAAGCAAGGATATTTGGTATAGCCAAACTTCGCTTTGAGCTATCAATAAATAGCAGGTAGAGAAAAACTGATTTAATATTTAGAGTCAGCGCCAAATATAGCTAAAATCAGTTCTAAAATCCTAGGCACCAATTTTTTTTTGTAGGCCTGTGTTATTGATCTAATATCAGTTTTCATATGTGCCTTTTTTGCAAATTCCTTTAATAATTATATTCAAATCAGTACTGAACTCGACACTGACTGAATACACAATATTTGATATTAAATAAACGTCTTATTTAATTAACATCTGTTGTTTAACTTACATAATTATTAATTGGTGTTGTAACATTTGTCATCTTATTCAATTATATATTATGACCTTTGAACTGGATGTTAAAGATGCGCTTGAGGGTGCTAGATATTTGCTGAATTAATAAATATGTCTAGAAATTTAGAAAAACAACTATTGTTGTAGGTGATATAGGTACAGAGAATAATAATCTAAATATACTTTGCTTTTCTTATGTTATCCATTTAATAGACTCGGATAAAAGGTCGTCCATAATTATTATATTCACCCTAGAGGCATTCTAAGGTAAACAAACATAATGAATATTAAGTCTTTCGTAATGTCTGCAGCATTTGTATGTTTACTTAAAGTTTAAATATGTTAGTATGTCACCATCAAAATATGAGAAGAAATAATAGGTATGAATTATTGAAATATCTATTAGACATCGTCTATTGAAATATTCAAAAGTAAACTGAAGGTGATAATTTTGAATTGTCTGTAAGAATACCTAGTCGCATTTACTGCAATTAACACTTTAGTTGTTAATTGCTAATAGATTAAATTTGATTCTTTGAAATAGGTACGAGTTGGTAATTATTTCGCTGCGTTATTAATAATAAAAGCGGGCTGATATAGTGATGTCCACGTAAATTAAACTTTGTAGGAGAAATAATTTATAAGAAAATTCTTTTTGGGGTACAAATTCGAGTATTGAGAATAAAGATCAGATGAGTTCCCAACTATTACGAGGGTGGAACATCCCCTTTTCACGAAAAACTATGCACTTGCACTCCGGGTTTTCGCGAATTTGTCATAAACCGTTCATCATACGACAAAAGGCCATAAGGAAGAAACCCCCAAACCAACAAAAGAATAAGTTGCAATAAATTATAAAGAGCGATTTAAAAAAAAACGTACAGAGCTGTACAAGGCTCCACGTAAAGGGGTATCTTTAAATCATCAAATATTCATTTCGTTCAAGGACCCCGCACATTTCTTATGGAAAATGGTTTTAGCAGAATATTCCGAAAATTTGTTCTGATGCAAGGTCTCGAGTCTCGAGGTCCTGATTAAAAGTTCTCCTGGGCACAACTCAAAACTATTACCAGTTTCTAAGTTATGGGTCGTCAAAATTGGCTTCTTTGACTTTAAGATATTCATATTTGTCTATATTTTCTGTATCATATATCACATATCACTTAAATTTTTTTTTACTGGGTTGTAGGCCTTATGGTGTTTTCTTAAAATGAGGCAAAAAGTTTGTACAGGGTCTTACACAAAATAGTGGTGGTAGTCGGAGAACGAGCAATGTCAATCTATAAAAAAATATAATATATAAATAACACTCGGTATAACATTTTTGATCCAAAACTATAGTAGGAATTATTTAGTTTGCTTTTGATAATAACATGTTAAAATATAAGTAAAATCTAGCCGTTGGTTTTTGTATTCTTCACAATTGATCGAATTTATTTGCGATTTTCTCTAAATTGACATTTCTTTGCCGCCACTATTTTGTGGAAGGCCCTGTACAAACTTTTGTACCACATTTTAAGAAGGCACCATAAAGCCTACAAATTAGATTAAGAAGTTTTAATTTCAATGTACTACTAAAGAAAATGTACGTAAATATATTTAAATAAATTAGATCTCAGAAACTCAGAAACTGGTCATAGGATTGAGATGTGTTTAATGAGAACATCGAGAACTATATCAAATTTTCAGAAAATTTTGCCGGAAGCCATTTTCCATAAGAAATGTGCAGGATCATTTATCGGCCAGTCGCAAAACGCTGCATTCGTATATAGCCCTATCGTTTTAGACTTTTTAAGACAAAACAAAAACTTTTGATACAGGTAAATGTCATCCTCGGAGTAGATGATATTGTTCATCGTGGATCTTGTGTTTTTTGTCGACTTGCATGTGTATTTTGCAGTAAGAAATTTGTAGAGAATTTAATTTTCTACAATCCTCATATTGAATATTGCTTAAAAAATTATTTATTGCTATACAAAAAGTGCGAAAAATAGTAGTGCCATAGTTTTTTATTATAATCTTATTAAATGGAATTGTTATTTGCGACTTTATTTTTTTCCAAAACTTTTTGTTGGACTTTAAGCGTTGATATTGTCCCGAGATTATATTTCTTTTCTGGCTCCACAGAGGATTTGTCTAAAAGGCCATCGTTGTCGTCTTCGTCAACTAAAATGATTGGCAGAAATTGCAGTGTCCATTAGTACAAAAAAGCCACGAGAAACCATATCGACGACGACGATAACAGCGATGATCTTGTAGACGATTGGAGCCTGAGAAGAGTTCTATCAACAACGAAACCACAGATGAAAAAATAACGAAACCAACACTGAATGCCAAACTCTGCTGGAAATAATAATCTCGAGACAATACGTTGAACGTCGAACAAGAAGATTTAGATTAAGATGAAATCGCAAATAAGCTTTCAAACAAACAAGTTTTTCATATAGAGGACTCAATTTCCAGCAGTTCATAGTAAAAATAGGAATTTAAGAAAAAAAATTCGAAAAAATAATTGCTAGATAAAATCCAATAAATAAATTTAATCATTTATAATTATTTACTCTAATAATGGAATTATCTATTATTAACAAATATACTGAAGCAATCTAATCAACGTATCTAATTAATTTATTTGCATTTCAGTTATACCTCACTGCAATGTATAACATGATGCAAATGTATAACATGAATCTGGATAAATATTAAAGTAATTTAACTGCAAATTATTTGAACTTTGACAATATGCCAATTGTCTAAATTATACGTAAAATATAATACATTTTCAGTATTTGGGGACGCACATAAATATCTTTTTAAATAAGTAATTGAGTTTCTAAAGTGAAACTCTTTTGTCTAAATAAGCAAAGTAAACCATGGTATACGTTTATCTTAACATAAATCACATTCTTGTTTATAATACAAATATTATTACTAGGCAATCATGCTATAGCACTAATAAAAGTATTTTTTTTTATCATGAATGGAGAATTAACTTACAGGGTGATTAAAATATGTATTATTAATACATCAATAATAGTATTAATATTCAAGTGTACAATAATGGACCAGGTGGAAAGCCATAAAATAAGGTCCATTAAGGAAATAATTCCAGGAAATCTGATTTAACACCTTCATTTGTATTTGTCCTAATAATCATACTTTTTCATACTTCGCCCCCTCGAGCAAGGTCGACGTTAGGCACCATATGGCGTTTTCGATGAAAATACCTATATCACAATTATTGGTCTTTTTTTAATTTCCTACAAAAAACGTTCTTACGAACTGTACCATAACACTTACGCGTACGAAGATATTTAGCCGTAGCCGTAAATTTTAATTAATTACGTAAATTATCTGAAATACATTTTTTGTGCACTATGCCAATTTTTTTCATTTTAGGGATCACAAGACGATTGTAAGAAATTAAGCATGTAAGAAGCTCAGCACAGAATATATTCAATACCCGTTTCCACACCCACCTAAACGCTACACTAGGTACCTAGAAACCACCTAATGACGGTTTTTTTTCAGTGTTTTCCCCTTTACTGTCGTTTTCCTCCACATCTTCTACATTTATGCAGGTTTGTCCTATGTAATTGATGCAAATTGTGGAGGATCTCACACTAATCTGCCTGCAACCGCATGCTGCTTTGCATGCTTTGAACATGTATTATAAAAAATTAAAAGTGCTATTTAAAAAGTGCTATTTAAAAAGTGCTATTAAAAAAGCTATTTAAAAGTGACTCTGGAACCGGGCAGGTGACTCTGGAACCGGGTGGTGGAATTTGGTACCAAACCATATTTGGAATTCCTCCATCCCCAGTCTAATGGATTGTTATTATTTCCATACCATATTTGCACTTGATGATGGTATGTTGAAAATGTATGTTGACGTGCCTCTACCTGAGTTGGCGGCAATCCTGCGAGGCTAAAACGATTTTTCGCTAATGACTGCAAACATTACGTACGTTATTTTCTCTGTGCTTCCATCGTTTTTTGCTTTATAAAGCGCTGCGATAACGAGCTATCCCGCTTTATCAACTACACTGCTGGCCAATAGGTTGGAATAATTCAAATTTTTAGGGTAAGTTTCGATACATATATCTTCTGAACGATATGGAATATCAAAATACGGATTTCAGGACGTTTTTGGAAATTTCATCGACAAAAACTGGTCTGAATATCAATTTTCCATTATGCTCAAAAAAGGAATATACGGGGGTGTAAACTAAACCCCTAAAAAAATCAAAATTTCATTCTTACCGAGAATTTAGGAAAACCAAAATCGAGTTAAATTTTTTATACCGGGGTAATCTATGGACCAATTCGAAAAAACAAATTTGGCCGATTTTTGATATCTCGCTTATTTTTGAATATACGGCGTTTTTATTGAAATTAGGACAATTTTTTGGAAATGTATCTCTTACTTTTTAAAAACAAAGTAAGTAATGGATTTTTTTCTTATTTTCAAGTAAGCTTACATGCCTCTAGCTGCCTCAGTAGCTAGAATTGACATTTCTTATACAGGGTGCCTGCGAAAACATTTAATAAGCATGTGTCACGAAAAATCTGTATATTTAAATAAACTGTGTGCAGAACCCTGTATGATTAAAATGAACGATAATTTTAAAATTTTAAAACTGTGAAGGGAAACCTTAGAAAAATATCTCGAAACGGTTTTTTATTTTTCTTGATCGGATGAGTATTATCATAATTTACAGTTTCGTTGTAATTACACGGTAAATCCCTATATAAAACATTTAAAAAACTTGCGGTAGTAACGATTAGCTGGTGATTATGATAATACTCATCCGATCAAGAAAAATAAAAAACCGTTTCGAGATATTTTTCTAAGGTTTCCCTTCACAGTTTTAAAATTTTAAAATTATCGTTCATTTTAATCATACAGGGTTCTGCACACAGTTTATTTAAATATACAGATTTTTCGTGACACATGCTTATTAAATGTTTTCGCAGGCACCCTGTATAAGAAATGTCAATTCTAGCTACTGAGGCAGCTAGAGGCATGTAAGCTTACTTGAAAATAAGAAAAAAATCCATTACTTACTTTGTTTTTAAAAAGTAAGAGATACATTTCCAAAAAATTGTCCTAATTTCAATAAAAACGCCGTATATT
>CAXKVY010009235.1:0-24514 GCA_964058915.1 Tetropium fuscum | reverse complement strand
AAATATTTTAAATTTTGGACTGAGTAGGTATTTCTATCCATTCGCACATTTGTAGGTTATTCATGGAAAACAGACCTGATACTGTGATATTCACTTGCAGGGTACCGATCCCACTGAATTAACCGTTATCCGTTGAGTCGTTGCATTTAAATTTGTGTATACGGCCGGTCGTAAAAAACCCATATTATTTCTTATCGCGTTCGGTGAAAAATCCGCGCTGCTAAGTATTATTTAATAGTTCGCGACATTTTACTGCTTTTATAAAGTTTTCTCGAGTGACACATAAAGTGCAAATTCCGCGGGATGGTTCGATAAATGCGCGAAGAGATGCATTATTTTAAGATATGAACGATCTAGCGGTAGTTCATTCGACTGAGAGAGCAACATCAAAGTGGAATCCACGTCAAAGCTGAGGGATAATGTTGCTATTGGCAGTTTCACTATACAGGGTGAACTTGGTGTTCTTCACGGAATAGCTGCATTCAACTTTTCGTAGCCCAACAACTGTTGACGTCACAGCCATGTAAAATAAATCAAACTAGGCGCCACTGAAACCATTAGTTTACCTCTTCTAAATTTCTATCTGTAATCTCCTTTTCTTATTTCCTCCCCGGCATCCCCTTTTCTTTCTGAATTATCATTTTCTTGCTTGGTTTCCCCCCTTTTTGTTTTCCTGATCTCTTGATTTCTTTTTATAATAAAGTCTATGCCATATATCATTTTCTATACTATATGTCTATGTCATGCACTTTCTCACTTTAGGTATCGACTTTATTTATGCTTAGCATCTTTACATTCACTATGTCTACTATACCTACATTTTACATTCCTAATTCTTATTTAATATATACTATTATTTTCTTTTCTATATGAGATATTTATATATATTGAAATTTTGTATTCTATTACGTGCACTCTCCTAACCTAACCTAAGATTTAAAGATGATGGTACATCGTACAAAGTCTATTTTCATCTTAATATATATATATATATATATATATATATATATATATATATATATATATATATATATATATATATATATATATATATATATATATATATATATATATATATATATATATATATAAATACAGAGTTAAAATACAATAGACACGTTAAATTATAAATTAATATGTGTACTGAGAGTAAATCTATAAGTACCAACTCTAGTATCAGTTGCGAGTGCACGCATCTCTACCCATCGCACAGACGATGTACGAGAACTCATCTGATTGGCCAGTATGTAAATTGCATAATATTAAAGTCATTTATCGAAGCAAAATTCTAAATTAAACTTAATCGAAATAGACAAATCCTAACAAACCTTATGGTATGTCACACTAATATAAACTCGGTATATTTGGATGTAAAATTGTAAAAGCGTCACGTCAGAATAGGTGTTCAGGATTAATAATTCTGAAGCAAAACGTTTGAGGTACAGACGGGCACAGGTCACTGTATTGTGAAAATTGAAACTGAATTGCGGAAAGTGAATATGATGTCTGAATTCTATGTAGAATGGAAAATTAAACTGTTTGAACCAAAATTTATCAATATTTAAGGTAAACTAAATAAATTAAATAACTAGCTGCAATATGATTGGTCACATTATGTGAAAATAACATAACATAACACTCGTCGTCAAGGAACTTCGATTGTGTGTATATAAAATTTATAAATTATAATAAGTTAAATAATAGTTAAATAAGAAAATGTGTGCTACAATATTCAGTTATCAACGAGTAAACCATTGGAGAAGAAAATTAGCCAAGATTTATAATGTTCTGACTTGGTAATACGTTATTCCAAGCACGGCGTCCCCAGGGAGAGTATACGAGGTTGAAACAGTGTACCGGGAAGCAGAAGAAGGAGGGAATCGTTCAGCGAGAATAAAGTAAGCAGAGGATAAAAGTTTATCCAAATTTTCGTTAAGTTAAATCGATACCTACCTAAACATACAAGCTACAGTCAAGAGTAGCGAATACCCATAGTAAGAGTGTCTACCGACAGATGGCGGCAATGTGAACTAGAGGATAAGCAGTTTTCCAATTAGTAGTACGTGGTCCTTCCGACAGATGGAATGAGTTTGATGTAGATAAATAATAAACAAAGTGAATTTCGGTTTTAAAATTAAATTGTGGTGCTTCGATAACTGATAGGATTATATATATAAACGTAGCAAGGTAACAACATTTTAAAATAATTTTAGTAGGAAGAATTCATTGTACGACAGGCGCACTGCTAATGTAATTAGTTGTAAGATTGCATAGTTTGGCGTAGGTCTTAATATTAAGCTCGTTTTAAGCTATCACTCCTCACAGTTTTGCGAGTTCCACAGAGTTTTGCGATTTGCTTGTATACACTTAAGCATGCTGCTACTTCTCTAAATAATTTTGGCAACCACATACTTCATTTTGCGTGTTAAACTTCCGTCTTATAGACATATTTACTTCATTTTGTGTGTTAAACTTCCATCTTAGAGACATATTTACTTCATTTTGTATGTTAAACTTCCATCTTAGAGACATATTTACTTCATTTTGTATGTTAAACTTCCGTCTTATAGACATTTATTTCACTTTGCTAATAAAATGTCGTGTCAAAATCTTATCGGTTTTTAAAGGCTGTACATATTAAAAAATACATTTTTTATGGAAAGCCAATTACAAAATAGTCATCCGCAAGAATCGCCTTTTCAAACAAAAAAAAATCAAAATCGGTAGGCTATATATATATATATATATATATATATATATATATATATATATATATATATATATATATATATATATATATATATATATATATATATATATATATATATGTATATATATATATATATATATATATATATATATATATATATATATATATATATATATATATATATATATATATATATATATATATATATATATATATATATATATATATATATCAGAAACGACCCAAGTCACTTTTTACAACTTTACAGTAGATAAGAAAAACGTTTTGGTTTTTCCTGATAAGAAATATCTGGTAAATGTTAGCATGTGAGAAACATATAAGCATAGATCTATCTTGTAGTGCTTATTAAGAACAAGAAATGGTGTTTCTTTTCACAAAAAGTAATTTTAAAAAAAGTGACTTGGGTCTTTTCCGAAATAAATACAATAAAAATACTAATAATATTTTTATATTTTATTTAAATAATGTTACATTTAAGTGAAACTTAAGAAGTAGCTACTATTTCGACTTTCTGGCAGGTTTATGTTTATGATTGTTAATAATATCTTCATAAAATTTCTTGTTGTCATCATCAACCCATCTTAGTAATTTCTTCAGGTTCTCTATTTTTGTTTCTAATATTGGAAGTTTTTCTTGTTATGCCTTTTGGGTTGTTGGAAGTTCAAGTTTACGCCGTGATGCACCTGGCAGCCTTAGCTTCGAAAATGCGTTCCATGTAAAACCGTTTATATATTCATTAGCCCTGACGATGCCTGGTTGTTCATGTGAAAAGTGGTGAAATTTCGATACAGAAAAGCTAACTTTCTCATTTCTGTGGTGATTTTCGGTCTCAAGGGAGAAACAGTTCACTTTGTAGTGTTTTGGCCAGCAATTCTTAAAGTCCAGAATCTCATCAGTCTCAACTTCTTTCACAGTCAATGCGTTTTTGGCACTAGACTGTATTATTAATTCAGTATATTGGTGTACATTATAGACTCTGTCGTGTTTTCTCAATTTTCTTTTGATAGTGCCAAACACGCGGTCGCAAGGTAAGAATGAATGGCCCCTTACTGGAAAAAATTGCTCTATTTTACTAAATCGACCAGTTTCCAGCAGTCCCATACGCATTCGAATTAGGCAATGATTTTTATTTTGCCCAGGACAGTTGTCACAGAAAAGGCGTAATTCTTTAACTTCATCTGAAATATAGTTTCTGATATAATCCATTATGAATGAACAAACTTCATTGGGACCCTTCCCTGCAATGCCCTCATGATAAATATAGAGAAGTGACTTTTCTGTTTTCAAATTGGTTATGCAGAATACGCTGACACTTAATTGGGATAAATAAAATAAGTCCTGAACAGGTATCTCAGGAAGCTGCAAATTTTGCATAAAGTCAAAAGATAGACCTAGTAAATCGTCACGTTGTTTACATTCTTCTTTTGTAGACTTTAAGGCATTATAAAATTTTTTCGCTCGCCTCTCATGCACGATTTTTTCAGCTGTAGCTACACGTTTTGCTTCATCACATAAGATCTGACTTTTTAGCTTAAGGCTTATATCTTCACATGTAACGCAGCTATCGACTTGGGGCCTGCCAAAATGAAGTTGGAAGTTTTCGTTGAAGAATTTTATATAGTACGAGTATTTGATGGGACAATCTGGATTTTTCTTCTTAAATAGTTCGTACATTATTTTGACATTGAGTTTAGCATCAAGGTATTTATAATCTTTTCCAGAATAATGTGATTCCTTTACTGGGAAAGATAGAATATGATTTCTAACCATTTCGCGATCAGGTTCTTTTATAACATTTACCTTCGGGTTTTGACCCCTCTTATCTTTTGGAGTTTCACCATTCAACAGGAGTGCTTTTAATCTTTTGACCCTTGCCATTGAAATCCCATGTATAGATAAGAATGCTCCTAAACAGACCTTAACTTTCACCCCTTTCACAGATACAAAATGAAAAAATTATCTTTCTTTTTCTCTGCCTGAACCGTCACGTTTTCTTTTAGCATTAACTTTGGTTACTTCTAGAAGCCCCTGTAGATAAATATCCTGTTCATTTTTATTTCCCATAGCATAGAATTTTGAAAACAGGTTTTCTCTGTCTATATAACTTATTTTTTCATAGCATTTCATTGGGCATCTGTAAGCAATATTGAGATGCACATTAAAACCTAACAGTACATAAATGAACAATAAACTTACCTACAAGCCTCTCCAGCCGTTTTTGCTTGCACAGTAATTCCTTTAGAATTAACATATTCTTGTCCCCTGACCCTTGCAGTCTTTATTATATTCTTCTGATACTTGTCACTATTTATAATACCTTTTTTACGTTTTTCTGGACGCTCTGAGTGCTCCATTTTCAATAACGTCTTATCACTGCGAGGTTCTTACAATCAAAGTAGTAAACCAACAAACACAGACTGGTATTCCAATGAAACGTAACAATTCGGAACGGAAGAGTAGTTGTGATTGGCTGCTGTCAAATATGAATTCGAATTCAACCAACCAGAATGAGTCCCGGGAGGGACAGCATTTCTTATTCGTGACAACGAAATTTTGAGGTTAGGTTGCTTATATCATTTGTTGCAGAAACGACCAAAGTCGCCGACTTGGGTGCTTTCTGAAATAAACAATGATATACTGGATCTTAAAAACCGTATATCCATACATCACACTTAAGTTGTTTTAGCACCAAACGATGGAAAATGGTCAAAACATTAGACTACCATATTAAATAGAAAAACGTTGAAAAGTGACTTGGGTCGTTTCTGAAATAAGCGATTCATATATATATATATATATATATATATATATATATATATATATATATATATATATATATATATATATATATATATATATATATATATATATATATATATATATATATATATATATATATATATATATATATATATATATATATATATATATATATATATATATATATATATATATATATATATATATATATATATATATATATATATATATATATATATATATATATATATATATATATATATATATATATATATATATATATATATATATATATATATATATATATATATATATATATATATATATATATATATATATATATATATATATATATATATATATATATATATATATATATATATATATATATATATATATATATATATATATATATATATATATATATATATATATATATATATATATATATATATATATATATATATATATATATATATATATATATATATATATATATATATATATATATATATATATATAGATATATATATATAGATATATATATATATATATATATATCGCAACTATTATGATTGTTGGTAAGTGGTAACGGGAGTAATAAAACGTTTATTTTTATTTCACAAATCGACAAATTTACGTATTTTCTGCATAATATACATATATATATATATATATATATATATATATATATATATATATATATATATATATATATATATATATATATATATATATATATATATATATATATATATATATATATATATATATATATAGATATATATATATATAGATATATATATATATATATATATATATATATCGCAACTATTATGATTGTTGGTAAGTGGTAACGGGAGTAATAAAACGTTTATTTTTATTTCACAAATCGACAAATTTACGTATTTTCTGCATAATATACACGTTCCGATATTGCCGTGACTTCTGGATTGGTTGTTGGTAAGAAATAAGAACATTCGCTGAACTTCCCGCCTCGATCTAAATAATAAAATCAAGAGTGCCGCTTGTAATTTTATTTATACGCCGTAAAGCTGCTTTGTTCGTCGCCAATTCAATATGCATTATAGAAAAATAATAAAATTCCGGCATCCCAGGGCGAGGCAAATCGGATTCCGGAATCATATCTGGGCGACTTTAGAATTCGCATAAGTCGGGATGAGGCCGTGTGTTGTTGCTGGCGATGATTTACAAGCCAGGCGCACTGGATTACGAGAAAGAATAATGGATTTGTTTAAGTTGTGATTCGTAAAAAGGCCAAGAGCCCGGGTATCTGCATTCGTTCATGCCGATTATTTATTATGTGACGTTGTACAGTGGTCCCAAATCCCCCAAACGTAATGATATCAACAACAATAAAAGTAAATGTAAAAATGACTAACATCTTGGCCTATACTATATTACGGTATACTCAATAATTCTTTTATGACATTCATAAATAATAAATGGGTAATTCTCCCAGAAACGTAATATTACAATGACCATTTTTTTAAAAGAAAATTTTAAGAGAAACTGTCATTTTGTAAATTTTCGGAACGAATTATACGTGATTCCGTCCTTCTCTAAATAGCTTCATAGACCTTCATTGTACCTTTAAACAAAGGTAATGTTTTCGGAAGTCTGGTATCGAATGCTAAAATTTTAGATTCCTCAATCGGTATAAATTTGATGCATTCTAAAACTTTAAGCTTGTCTAATAACGTCTTATAGTTTGATATGTCTTCTCTTCTAGCCACAATACTATTAGTAGTTGATACATCCGCCGATGCCATCAGCCCCTTTGCCATGGTGACACTCAAAATAATTCCATCTTACTGAGTTGGCGTTTAATATGCCAGCAAGCACCAAGATAAAATAAAACACTTATTTATTTTTAACTGGTTGCTTGGCCCATCACTTAAGAAGTGCACTTCGTTAAGGGTCGAAAATTTACTTTTGATATCATCAAAAATTCGTAACAAATGAGCGCAGATGGCCGATGGATCATGCCTTAAAGACTTAGAGAGAACACAATAGGATGTAGTCACTGAGTGACTGACTGACTGTAACTGTGACACAGCGAAAAACTAACCTCAGCGAAAATTTAACCTCGGCAAAAACTATGCTAAGCAAAAAAATTAACCTCAGCAGGCTTTTTTTTTCTTTGGACTTTTTTCCCGGGACATTTTTTCCGGGATTTTTTGGACTTTTCCGGGACTTTTTTTTTCCGGAATTTTTTTTCGGAGACTTTTTGCCGGGATTTGTTTTCGGAGTTTTTTTTTCGGGATTTTTTTTTCCGGGATTTTTTTTCGGGACTTTTTTCCCGGGATTTTTTTTGTCGGGACTTTTTTTTGGGGGGAATTTTTTTCTCCCGGGACTTTTTTTTTTCCGGGACTTTTTTTCCCGGGACTTTTGGTAGTTTTAAGTAACAACGATATGTAAAGTTATTTGTGGCGTTGATCCACCAAAATGAGCAGACTATATTTCTTCTGAATATTTACAGAGGCAGTTTTCAGAAAAGTCCTTATGTATTAATCTTCATTAGCAAGCTTTCGTTTTATCTCCTTAGTGATATTAGTGGATCATTGTAACGTAAATAAATCCCGTTCCGTTTTATGGCTAATGTTTGAATTCCTATTTCAAATATTTGAAGTAAAACCGCGCGAACTTTGACTTTGTAGAAATTTGACTTTGTTGAAATTTGCCGCGACTCACCATCTACCGTTATCCCTACCTTTCCGTCCCGCTAAATGTCGCGTGCTCCCAGCAAGCACATTTATACGCGATATCCGCAAAAATCATTTCTTTCTGACGACCTGCTTGCTTGAGCCTGTTGACCGTGGCTTACGTAGATATATCATCGGTGTTTTAGTGTAGTGATTCTTAATTACCAGGTCTGAAATATTTTATTATTATTATTAATATATATGTGTGTGTTCTACAGCTGGGTAAAGTAATTAAAAGATTTCCGAAGGGGGTAATTCGACCATTTTTTGCTTAAGTGCAAACCTTAAAATAGATGTTACGCCATATTAAATTTTACGGTTTGAACACTAGCAACTACTTGGAGTGAGCTGTGGGCACAAAAGCCACGTCTATATTCACCACGGTATATTATTACCACTTTATTTTTTTATTGAATTAAATACCCACCCACCTACCCACCTTGTAATTTTGAATCAAAGCTACTGTTTTACCGAATGGTAGCATACTTTTTATTTAGAAGATATTACTTCGACGGCTTAGGCCATAGGTATTTGTTTATATTTTGCATCGGCAAAAAGCAGCATTTTTTTCTTCCAAATTTGTAAAACCTGATACTAGTAAATTTTTCTTCGCCACCTTGATGACCGAGAATCAATTCCTTTGGTGAGCAGAGCAGACCATTATTACCTATTCCTGAACGTCAGACTGGAAGAGGCTACGTCTCAGCTCAGCTGGACCACCAAGCCGAAGCTTCAACCTAGGATCCTAGGAAACCCAGCACATTCACGAGGGGATCTCCAGAAAAGAGAAAAGGTATTTTTGTATAATTAATTGCCACTAGGAATTAACAGGTCTTAAGGAATATTTCCCCTTTACTTTTTTTAATTTTAATTTTAATTTAAGAATCACTGTGAACCATCAACTGGTGATATAAATATTTTTGTAATATATTGTTTTTAAAAAATCTTTATCTTTTATCTTTTTTTTATAGCTGATAATGATTGGCTGATCATTTCTGCGGTCTTCTGTACTATTTAAGTACCTTGACCTGGCGTCAGGCGCGTAACTAGGGGGGGGGGCATTAGGGGCACGTGCCCCCCCTCCGCCGGATTTTAATTTTGTTTAAAAATTTTGAGAGGTATTTTTGTCATAAAATATGAATCTTGTTGAAATAATGTTAAGTTTCGTAAATATATAATTTTTATAAGATATCAGTGGCAACTTTAGTGTAGGTGCATTTGTACAGTCAATCCCCATTCTAAAAGAGTTTATGGAGGCTTGCGGTGCGTTTTGGGGTGAAAAAGGATGCTGCCGACGCTGCCATAAAGGTATGTAATTAAATAAGCTAGCCTAGTTTAAAAAATGTAACAGGAAAAATGACAATACTGAATGTCCTGCATTTATTTCAAGATGGAATTAAATATCAAAAAAAAATTCTTGTAAAAATCTTTATTTTTATATAAACGGATTTTACATTAAAAGTTCCAGGATAATCCGTGACCTTAAAAATTTTCAAAATTTTCGCCTGCGGCGCATGTTTTTCCCCGCGGCTGTCACTGTATAGATTTATTGTGCGCCCCCCCAAAATCCAAGTCTGGTTACGCTACTGCCTGGCGTCCAAGTATTTTTATACAAAATTTTAAGTAGAAGTAGATCAAGCCGGCCATTGTCAAGCTGTGATTTTTCTGGTGATATATCTAAAGGTATCTAAGTGCAAGCCTCTAGCAAATCCACTTATCCACGACCTCCGTGTTTAACTGAGCAGCCGATAGGCAACAACAAAAAATTCACTACGTCACATCTCCTGGATGAGAGGCATAATTAAGGTAATGTAATTACCAACAAATTATTTCTTTAACTTTTTTAACACAATGTTTTTGTTTGCCCTAGAGCATTTTTAATCAAACTTCCTCAGTTTTTATTTCAGGGGAGCATGTAATGTTTTTAATAATTTCTTCGGTACTACTTTCATTTATTATATTGTAAAACTTTAATTTAGCTACAACTTATTGAAAGTTTCTGTGTCTCTTGCATTTAAAGGAACAACCCATTAAGGCCTAAAGTTTACACAAACAAGCATAGCTGATTTTCGTACATTGATGTGAATTGCAAAATTTAGCATTGAATAGTTTAAATATCGCTTCTGCTTTTTTATGTTTCTGAAAGTAATTGTTGCTTTTTTTCCAGGACAAATCCTACTATAGTCATCATTTTCATAAATTTTTACGATTTATTTTCTAATTTCGGTAGTAATTTTTGTACTTTTACGATGACACAGCTAGACTCTTGATTCTCTCCTAAAATGTGTACTTCTTTATTACCTATATTTCCTGAAGCAGTTGACACTAATTTTTCTTTCTCTTCTCTATTAAGTTCATTTAAGAAATTTTCTTTAAGTTGAGTAGTTAATACTTCCCCAAAGAGTAGTTCTTTCCGAACCAATGGTGTCACGGTTGGTTTGGCTTTTAATCATGTTTTTTACCTTCGACTTAGGCGAATCTGGTTTTTGTCCTTTATATTGTTACGTTTCTCGTAACTTTTGGGCTAGGGTTAGTTTTAATAAAACCACGTTCTCTCACTACAACTAACTTATTTATTTATACATACTCTTACTTTTACACCTTTGAGGAACACCTATCACTAATTTATAAATTGGTACTATTTACATTATCCCTTTCACTAAATCTACCCCCATGGCTTCAGGAGATATGTCACTTGTCTATCTCAATTCTCAACACTCACTCACTAACTGTCTTCCCAAGCAAGACCGATAAAAAACCAGTCTAGCAGATTCACCATTCAATAAGTTCAATGTTTTCTACTTCCTTTAAAGTTCCATTCGAAATATCTTTACTCAGCAAATAAACTGTACTTACTATCTAATGTCAATAAATGATATAAGACCTTACATCCTTTATAGCATGGGAATTTATTCATTGTTAATATGGAATTATTTGACTTTATAAAATGTTATAATTATTATGCATTAATTTACTATACAGTGTGTTTTCTAATTTGTTGCCAAAATGTGTTTATTTTTATATTTAGTTATTTAGTTATATTTGTGACAATATCTCTATTTTTCTTAGATCTTTTCTTGCCAGCTGATGATCTTCGTAAAGCTCGAGTTTCTTTTGGAGTATCTGGATCATTTGTAACTGGGGAAGAAGGTGGTGTTTCCAAATTACCTAGTCGCCTTTCTATATTTATTCTCCTACCGCAATAATTTTTGGCCCGAGTTGTCCAAGCTTTTCTTAAAGATCGTTGCTCACAAGAGTTAAGATTGGCAATCAATTTAATTTTTCTCTCCTCTTTTCTTCTATGGTACCTTTTCCTTTCCAACCTTTTTACTTCTTCATATTTCCTTCAATCGTTCTTAATTGCTCCCCTTTTTTTCGTTTCTGTCTCTCTTTCCTTTTTAGATATAAATAAAGTGGTAATGAAGGTGAGGATCTTACAGATTTTTTGGAAATAAATACCTTATTTTTCAATTTATTTGTTATAAATTATATTAGGCTTCATCACTCAATCATACATTTAATAAAATCATTAAAATATTATTATTATTAATGTTCTGAAAAAGTCTTGCAAAAATGATAACAGCTATGAGAAAATTGACTTACCTCTTGTCAGAACTACCACGTAAAGACCAAACAATTCGAGACTAATCCAGAAAAATGTCTCCCCAAATACCGTTTCCCACCACTATTTTTAGGCTCCCATATAAATCCTATTTGTTCACGGATGTGAGATTCTATCTCAGTGACAATTGCTCATAGTAAGAAATACAACGAGATAACTAAGAAAATTATAAGTGCTGAAGGTTTTTTTGAATATTTTTAAGCCCTAGCAGCATTTTTGTGGAAAAAAACCTTTAAATTTAGATAAACATATTTAATCTTAAAGCATAGAAAGTTTGCCTGGGGACATGACACGGAGGTGAGAAATTAGACCTTGTGAACCCAGAAATCGAAAATTGAATTTTTTTATTCGATTAACAAAATATTTTTTTATCACCAATACATATTAAAAATTAAAAAAATATATTTAAAACCCGCCAGGGACTGGAATATTATACAACCTTTATATATAATTAATTGTGCAATTTGATATTTTAATTGAATATTGAGAAACTTGAGAATTACATGTGGCAACAGTGCTTGTTCCTTTACGCGGTCAGTGAACTCCGTATACATTTCATACAGACTTTAGTGTTCGAAATTTAGTTTTTCGATTTAAAGATTTAGGACTACTGTCTAGCAGCCCCGTACACAGCCTACCGCTTGCTTGCTCTACTCCCATACATGTATGCATCTTATTGTTTTGGCACTTCATAAGTCCGGAAAAAATTTAGATGAATTCTGATGCGAATTTATCGCTTCCGGACATGCTCGGTCTCGGCCATAGCGTATCGAGAATTCTCCAGAAATATTAGAGCGAAATATTAAGTTTAGTTGGAAATATTTTTCATCCAATAGGCTACCCCAAAAAATATAATAAACCTAAACAGTAAGCGTGTTTTACACTACTTCGTGCTATTTTCACGCGGGCCCTCAAACACACAGCTTGTAAATCGGCGACAATAACGATTTCGAGCATCCGATCCGGTTGGTAAAGTCAACAGCGATATAGTTTGCGTTTCGCTATTGAATTATGCCGGTGACCGCAGTATTGTAAACCGATATGCGAGATAAATTCGGAAGATGCATCGCCTGAGGCACCAATATTTTATGATTTGGCCGCAGAATCGGTCTTAAACGCAGGAAGGAAAATGTATTGTCGGCATGCAAATTGAATTGTTTTCGATTTATTGTTTATGCGCAAATTGATATTTTTCTCGACCAACGTCGGGATTTATTTTAGTGCTATTGCTATTTATTGCTCGAAGTTGCACTATCAATTTCTAAGAGATGCAGCTGTGTTTGCTGCAGAATAGCGTAGGTATAGTGACCCATTCGGTTTTAAACCAGGTCTAATGAACAGTCTAGCCTTATGCGACAACCATTATACAGGGTGAGTCAGTTTTTTGTAGACAAACTTTAACAGGGGATAGAACGCACGTTTTTAAAAAGAAAAGTGCCTATAAAGATATGGCCGATCTAGCTTCCTAAGGAAGATACAGGGTGTTAAAATTTAATTTTTTTTTACATTAATGTGTAATATTTTCTGAACGGAATGATATATTCACTAAATATTTTACACATATCTTAACCTGCATAGGATCAACATGTTGTATGGTTCCTGTCGAAAATACTATAGTGGATGTTACTTTTTTCAGGTACTTCGACTATTCTGCATAATAGAACTTTTTTTTCGTACGCCGCTGACATTATCTGATACATATTTCTAAAATAACGGCCCCTTAGTAACAATTTTGATCTCTTGTAATTTTGCTCTAACTATGACAGTTTTCGAGATATTGGCCGTTGTTTCTCTGACAGTGTAATGTCGTTATTATAATTTTTTTTTTCTCGAATTTTCTTTATGACTTATAAACGAACGCTTAGATTTTTTCATGTTTGGGGGATAATGCCTATTAATTAAAGCGCATAAAACAAGCGGTAAGAATATTCAAAAACTTGCACAGTGGCGGGGTGGAAGGGGTGCTCCACCCCTTTCGTAAACAGAACTTCTACGCCAAAGACTATTTAAAAAAAACTGTTATTTTCATTATCTACATACAGTTTAACAAAAATAATGTCCCTTCTTCTGTTTCGAAATTCCTGTGCGGTTCCTAGTTATTTTGATTTTTAGTGTTTGATGTGGTACTAAATTAAGGAATTTATTTATTAGCAATAATAATTATCGGCTAAATATTTAATTATTTCAACGAAACCTACCTAAATATGGTTTGTTAAGGATTCTAAAAAGCCGAAATCTCTTTCTCTCTTTCCAAGTAATTACAATTACAAAAAAAACATTAGATGAGCATTGATGTTAATGTTTATGGAGATATAAACATTTTTGAATTTATAGCAATATTTAATTAACAATAATAATTGTGGAATAAATAACAATTGTTAGCAATAATGATTTATAAATAACAATTACAAGAATTAATAACAATAACACTAGTACCTACATACATAAAATTAGATACTTTGTTCAAAATGTAAACCGTTCTTCGCAATACACATTTCACTGCGACGTATCATAGAACGTCTTAAGTTAACTAAATGATGCACCCTTATTTCATTGCAAGCATCTCTAATGCGATTTTGAAGTTCCTCAAGTGTATTAACCGGAGTGGTATACACTATTTCCTTAATGAATCCCCACACAAAAAAGTCAAGTGGTGTTAAATCGGGGGATCTGGGAGGCCACGCCACTGGACCTCCACGACCTATCCACCTCCCTGGATAGTTATTGTTCAGCCAATTTCTTATATTTCTGCCATAATGGGCCGGGCACCCATCAAGTTGAATCCAAGACTGTCTTCTTAAATTCAAAGGAATGACTTCCCATATATTACCATGGTGTTCTTCTAAAAATTGTAGGAAATTTTCTGAATTTACACGTTGTGGCAAGAAATAAGGTCCAAACACGTGGTTGCCGTAAATTCCAATCCAGACATTTGTACTAATTTCATGTTGAAAACTTCGTGGTCGAATGGCATGTGGGTTTTCATGTGCCCATACATGCAGATTGTGAAAATTTACTATACCACGACGAGTAAAACAAGATTCATCAGTCCACAGTATATTGGATAAGAAATCCCTATTATTTTGAATGGAGTTAAGAACCCACCTACAATAAGTAAGTCTTCGTTCAGCGTCACCTGGACATAAACCTTGAACAGGTTGAAAATGATATGGGCGTCTGTGATCCCGTTTTAAAACCCGGGAAATTTTACTTTGGGAAATACCAAGAGCAATAGCAGCACGTCGAGTACTTGTCGTTGGGTTCCTATTATTTTCCCGCAATATACGGTCTCTATCTCGTCCACGGTTGTTCTGTCGGCCCCCGGGTACATTTTTCAAACCCTGGTTAACAAATCGACGGTGGATACTCACAAAAACGGAATGATGAGGTTGTCGTCTATTTTGAAATCTTCTTCGATACTCCCTAGCTGCGTATCTTGAACCCATTTGCGAACCCATAAATAAAATGAATGTCGGCTTGTTCGCTATTTGTAAATATAAACGGCATGTTACACTAATTAAAATCTGGCAAATCACATAAAATAACTTTTTAATCTTAAAAATAATAATTAATAACAGTGAAAATATTCAAGATGAAGCAAAATTGTTTGTAGATAAACTTGTAATACGTCAAACTGTCGTTTCAAAATATGACATAATGCTTACTTGTTTTCCAAGGAGTATAATATTTTGTTGCAATTATTACGTACAGTTACAAATACGCTAGTTTTAAATGGAAATTATTTAGCAAACAACAACAAAAATTGAAACAGAAATTGGTACATGCACAAGTTTAATAAAACTTAAAGGAAATTTTTAAGACTTTTGGCAACTGCACAATAATCTATTGTATTGTAAGTACATTTGTAATTTAACAGATTTCAACATATAAAAGTATTGTATTTGAGTAAGGCTTGATATAACAAATATTTATTTTGACTACATTGGAAAAAGATAAAGAATAAGAGATTTCGGCTTTTTAGAATCCTTAACACACCATATTTAGGTAGGTTTCGTTGAAAGAATTAAATATTTAGCCGATAATTATTATTGCTAATAAATAAATTACTTAATTTAGTACCACATCAAACACTAAAAATCAAAATAACTAGGAACCGCACAGGAATTTCGAAACAGAAGAAGGGACATTATTTTTGTTAAACTGTATGTAGATAATGAAAATAACAGTTTTTTTTAAATAGTCTTTGGCGTAGATGTTCTGTTTACGAAAGGGGTGGAGCACCCCTTCCACCCCGCCACTGTGCAAGTTTTTGAACATTCTTACCGCTTGTTTTATGCGCTTTAATTAATAGGCATTATCCCCCAAACATGAAAAAATCTAAGCGTTCGTTTATAAGTCATAAAGAAAATTCGAGAAAAAAAATATAATGACATTACACTGTCAGAGAAACAACGGCCAATATCTCTAAAACTGTCGTAGTTAGAGCAAAATTACAAGAGATCAAAATTGTTACTAAGTGGCCGTTATTTTAGAAATATGTATCAGATAATGTCAGTGGCGTACGAAAAAAAAGTTCCATTATGCAGAATATCCGAAGTATCCGAAAAAAGTAACATCCACTATAGTATTTTCGACAGGAACAATACAACATGTTGATCCTATGCAGGTTAAGATATGTGTAAAATATTTAGTGAATATATCATTCCGTTCAGAAAATATTACACATTAAAATAAAATTTCACTCCACAGCGACATTCAAATTTCGTGTCAAAATCATAATCGGTTTTTAAAGGCTGTACATATCAAAAAATACATTTCCAAAGCCAATTACAAAATATCCGCAAGAATCACCCTTTCAAAAAAAAAATATGAAATTCGATAGGCTGGTTTAAAAGTTATTGAACATCAAATTTGGGACAAAATCTAGGTGCGCCACTTTTATTTCCGATAGTTTATATAATCGATCACCTTTTAAATAATTCGTAAGCCGCCGATGAAGATCGTGGAAATTTAAAACATTTTGCAAGGCAATGTATTAAGATGGATAATATCAATATTTTAGATGGTAACAATGTGACTGCCTATTGTCTACACATATGAGAGAAAATCCCACTAAAAAACTCTTCTAGGCCTTCTTAGTTCCTAATTTCTCAAAACAATTATTATCTTTATGAGGTAACCCCTTCATGTTTTTCTACCGAGACAGTCGATGACAGCCCGAATCTACATTGACATTTTACAGCAGTATGTCTTACCTCGTACACAGTTTCATTCACAGGACATTCAAAATAATGCCATCTTACTGAGTTGGCGTTTAATATGCCAGCAAGCACCTAGATTTAAAACATTTCTTTGTTTTTATATGGGGCGCTTGGCCCATCACTTAAGAAGTGCGCTTCGTTAAGGGTCGAAAATTTACTATTGATATCATCAAAAATTGGTAACAAATGAGCGCAGATGGCCGATGGATCATGCCTTAAAGACTTAGAGAGAACAATAGGATGTAGTCACTGAGTGACTGACTGTAACTGTGACTCAGCGAAAATCTAACCTCAGCGAAAAACTAACCTCAGTAAAAACTAACCTCAGCAAAAAACTATACTAAGCAAAAAAAATTAAGCTCAGCAGGCTTTTTTTTTGACAATTTTTCCGGGATTTTTTTGGACTTTTCCGGGACCTTTTTTTTTCCGGGATTTTTTTTTCGGGGCTTTTTTTTCGGGACTTTTTTTTCCCGGGACTTTTTTTTCCGGGACTTTTTTTTTGGGGGAATTTTTTTCTCCCGGGACTTATTTTCCGAAACTTTTTTCCCGGGACTTTTGGTAGTTTTAAGTAACAACGATATGTAAAGTTCCTTTTTTTCCAGGACAAATCCTACTAGTCATCATTTTCATAAATCTACATTGACATTTTATAGCAGTATGTCTTACCTCGTGCACAGTTGGTGGGCAATAATTTTATATTAATGCAGGATAATGCCCGACCACATACCGCGGCAATAGTGCAAAATTTCTTAGAAGCTACGGGTATGATTACATTACAATGGCCTGCGAGAAGTCCCGATATGAACCCTATAGAACATTTGCGGGATGAATTAGGGAAAAGGGTACGTTCTAGCGAGAGGCCTCCGGAAAGTCTTGCTGAAATGGCGCGTGCATTAGTGGAAGAATGGGATCGTATACCAATGGAAACGATAAGAAACCTAATTTCCAGTGCCGTATAGACTAGAAGATCTCAGAGTTACCAGGGGTGGCAATACACGGCATTAAGCAGTTACCCCAGTTTATAATTTTGTGTTTAATAAAAATGTTTTTAAGAGATATTTTGAAGTCGGTTTTGTTTTTTTGTTAAAAATATTTTAGACCAATATGTTCCATAATACAAAACTTATAAATGGAAATATCAGCAAGCATTTCAAAGTGTTATAAGCAGGAGTGCCTCTTGATATCCTGCCTTTAGTGAATTATATTTGAAATAGTAATTGTTTACCTACCACCAAAAGTGATATTCCTTGAGGGTCCCTGAAAAATATGGTTTCGCGCCGGGTTCTGAATAATTTATCACCGGCCTCATAACTCCCGAAATTGATTTAATAAGGTATTTTAATTTTAAGCGTGAAGATGCGGTATCAGTGGTCCCGCCGGCGATGATATTTCAACTTTAAGCCGCGCCACTATCGTGAACACAATAAATTTGATAAAGTTGGCTAAAGTATTTTAACCTATCCGGCCCCCAGCTCGCATGCCGCCACACCAGGGCCTTCGAGGGGTACCAGGGCTACTTATTTCTCACTGTTTAATATGGGAAATTATCTGGGTAACTTTCAAGAGGCACTTTTCACGAAATATGAGATTGAAATTGTGTTGCATTTTTCTTTTTCAAGTTCAATTGTACTTAGGTATATACAATAATAGCCGGGATAATTCCGGGATAATAATTCCGGGATGCGCAAATCCATAAAAAGATCGACAGTAAAATAATAATCACTGATAAGCACGAGTCCTCTATGGTCAATAAGAGGGGGTTCAATTAGGCCTCTATTTATTTTATAATATTTGAAGTTGTCAAAGAGATTGAGATTTAGGAATATTTATTAATTAGAGATTTTAAATTATGTGCTGAAGGTATTGAGATATGAATAATAAAGCAGAAGTTGTATAGGACTAATTTTATGTTTATATAAATGGAAGTATGATTGTCACTATGACAATTGCAATGCGCAAGTACGAAATTTATATATATATGCAAGTTATAGTGCCAATGGAAGTAGAAATTGTAATGCAAATTATAATGCAAAATAGTAAAAAATTAAATTTTCTATACCCTATAACTATCCTACGCCAAAACCTACGTAACTTATTCTAATAACATGGGACTAAGCCTCTGGAACAATGTTTACTTAAAATTAAATGTTTTAGATGGTCATTACCTTGTAAAGTTTTATATTAATCCTTTTTGCTTTCGAATCACAACACTAGTCACTATTTTCACAAAACTGCCATCTCTGCCATCTACTGCTGCTGCTGCTGCCATCTACTGGAACGTTGGTAATGAATGTACTACCAAATTAAACAGTTGAACTTCCTTAGATAATAACTTCTGGCTTTTTGTTGTTACATAATGTGACCAATCAGATGAATGGCTGTTATTATATTTATTTAGGTTTACGTTTAAACTCTATAATTTAAATATATATGGTTTAATTTTGAATTATAAGCTGCCATTCCTACATTGTAGTTTTTCTTCGAGAGTTATGTTCTCGAAGCCCGTTTTTATGATGATGCTTTCGCATTAACCTTTTAATATAAACATAGTTTATGTATGCTTGATATTAGATGAATTGTGTTGCGACTTGTTTATTGCAATTATGCTAAATATAGAAATTTGCGCCGATAAATAACTTAAATATAAAGCAATTAGATACTGACCAATCAGATGCTTAGTCGGTGGACGTTTCGTTTAGTATATGCGATCTATAGCGATACGTACATGAGTGCACTGTTACCATAGTTGGTACGATATAGATTGATCATAAATTTCATATTAATTCATAATTTGGTATATTTACTATGTTTTAACCATTCATTTAGGCTCATCTTTTAAAAAGTATATATTTTCAATGCCCCACGTTGTGGGCCAATTGTGATATTTGATATATGACGAATAATGTGCCCCACGTTATGGAGACAATTGTGCTATTTGGTATATGAATATTTTAATATGCCCCACGTTGTGGAGACAATTGTGGTTTTTTGGTATACAACGAATATTATCAATACCCCACGTTGTGAAGATAATTGTGATAAATGGATATATTAATACTTAATATGCCCCACGTTGGTGAGCCAATTGTATTGTTTTAAAAAGTTTATATTTGTGTACTTAATGCCCCACGTTGGTGAGCCAATTGTGAAGTTTTAATAATAGATATATTATATGGATAAGATATTTGTATAAGTTATGCAGTGAACGCACAGAGTATGAACATGAACACCTGACAAGTCTGCTCTACTATCACGATCTTGATACTACTGCTAAATTTCCCTAGGCGCCAGTTCTTTGAACATTTATTTTTATTAAATATAAAAGTTCACTGCTGAGCTTGAGTCCTCTATAATCCGGTAGGGGGAGTTCAACTAGATTGCTTGGAATATTGAAACTAATTTGTTTGCAAATTATTCCTGGTAAATCTTATGGAGACTGATATGTTTAAAGTTATTTAATGATATCAGGTTATTTTCCCACTCTTACATGAGAGTAATGATAACTCATAAATATAGAAACTTGGTTGTTTTATTAACAAAAGGAAAGTAAATATGTCTATAAGACAGGAAGTTTAAAACACAAAAATAAATATGTCTATAAGACAGGAAATTTAACACACAAAATGAAATATGTGGTTAACAAAATTGAAAAGTAGCAGCATGCTTAAGTGCATATATGAAAATCATAAAACTCTATGAGGAGTAATATTTTGAAAAAGCTTAATATTAAGACCTACGTCAAACTACGCAATCTTACACCAATTACATGGGCAGTGGGCCTCTCGAACAATGAATTCTTACTACTAAAATTATTTTAAAATGTTGTTACCTTGCTACGTTTATATATAATCCTTTCAGTTTCGAAGCACCACAATTTTATTTAAACCGAACTTCACTTTGTTTATTTTTTATTTTCACCACACTCATTCCATCTGTCGGAATCACCATCTATCGGAGGAACCTCGTACTACCAATTGGAAAACTGCTTATCCTGCTTCACGATGCTGCCATCTATCGGAATCACCTTTACTATGGGTACCTACTCGCTACACTTGACCGTAGGTAGGTATCAATTTAACACGGAAAATTTTGATAACCTTTATCCTCTGCTTACTGTATTTTCTTGGAACGATTTCTCCTCCTTTTCCTTCCTCGTACACACTATTTTAGCCTCGTACATTCTTCCTGGAGACACCGTGCTTGGAATAACTTGTTAAAGGACGCTATTGCAACTCTCGAGTTTGTTACTCGTTTCTACGGAAGTTTATCCATGTAAAACAATCGAAGTTCCTTGACAACGAGTGTTATGTTATGTTACTCTCATATAATGCGACCAATCATATTGCAGCTAATTATTTAATTTATTTAGTTTACCTTAAATTGTTGCATTTTAGTTTAAACAGTTTAATTCTCCATTCTACATAGAAGTCACACATCATATTCACTTTCCACAAATCCCATCTGTACCTCAAACGTTTTGCTTCAGAATTATTAATCCTGAACCCCTATTCTGACGTGACGCTTTTACAATTTTACGTCTAAATATACCGAGTTTATATTAGTGTGATATACCATAATGTTTGTTAGGATTTGTCTATTCCGATTAAATTGGATTTAGAATTTTGCGCCGATAAATGACTTTAATATTATTTAATTTACATACTGGCCTATCAGATGATTTCTCGTACATCGCCTGTACGATGTGTAGAGATGCTTGAGCTCGCGACTGATACTAGAATTGGGACTTTATAGATTGAATCTCAGTACACGTATTACTTTATAATTTAACGTGATGATCGAACGTGATGTTGGTTCTAGAATAGTTTTCTAGTAACAAACATACAAAAACATGAGATCTTCTTCCTTTTTTCGGTTAAAAATTATGTAAAGCTTGCTATAAAATTCTTCAAGAGCTAGGATGATATCGGGTTTTTTTAAATAATACCAATCTGCTTGCGATGGATCATTATATAATGCTGGGTAATTTCCTTTCTTAAAATTATACCTACGCTTTCTGATGAAATATTTTAAAGGAAGCTTTAGTTTTACGAAAAGAGCTGGGTGAAATACATCTTCCTTCACAAGTTGAGCATTATCGTGCAAAATCTCACATTTTAAATTTGAGAGGACAAAAAAACAAGCGGCCTGACTTGTTGAGTATTAAATTCTGCTGTTGAATATCGAAAAAAGTTGTGATTGTATTGATATTTCTATCGTTGTTATAGTTATTGACATATTGAGAACAAGAATTTTTGAATCTAGTAGAAAAAATGCCGAGGCTATCTAAATAAAAAAAGCGTTAATATTTTAAAACGTTAATCCAGCCAATATTTGCACTCCCTTAATGCTAGCCAATAGCAACTTAGTATTTTTGTTTTCGAGCGATATTAAGGCATGTAATATATCTGCGCAAAACACGTGCGCATTTTTTCCGACGACCGGACCCCGAGCATACACATCTCGACTGCGGAAACTTTTTAACGAGGAGACAATTTAAATCTTTAACAAATCCGGCCGAATAAACGCCCGGAGCAAATAAAAGTTAGGGACAGATGGGGCCCTTTACGGCGAACTATTTGACTGCTAAAGTTTTACGCTGAATATAAATCAGTCAAATTGTCGGTAAAAAGATGTTTGATGATAAAAAGCAAACAACTAGACCCGTGGCGATGAATTCTTATGCCAGATTTGCATTTTGTTTTGGTCCGGAAACGGGGCCGGGCATTGGCTTTGCAGGGAATATAGAGCGATTCGGAACGAGTGAGTATAATACACGGAAACTTCAGAAGCTTAGTTAAAGTGGCAAAGGCAAGATTTTGATTTTAGAAGAGTCTTACAGGAATTATAATTAGTATTGCTACTGTTTATATTTATACATTAGCACAGCTGATGAAGCATATACGGACCGGGGGTTATACGGCCCGCCCGCCTGGTAAAGAGCCCAGATACCAATAATATTATGCTATATACTGTCGCCACTAGGGTTTTTATCAGATTGGATGATGTTAAAATGAAAGGGAGCGTCTTGGGTTGGCAAGAATATGTATACATACACATTTCGAGTTTTGAAAGAGTGCGTTTGTGTGGGTGTTATAATTCGTGTAATAGTGATACTTAATAATGAATTCCGTAAATAATATCATTCAAATAAATTGTTGGCTGCCATTAGCCGATACACTTAAAATTAAATAACTGGGGAGGCCGTTGCCTGATATAAAGTTGTCACAAACTTATCAAAGAAAGGCCGAAAACCGGTCTTTTACGCGTCGGTTTTCAAAACACATTTATAAAAAAACAAACGAACATATCTGGGTGTGGAATAACAAATTTGTTGTATTGTTTTCCGTGCTTGCTTTTTTATAAAACCAACCCCAACCCCAAGAATGGACCCCAACTGGGCAAGAAAAGAGTTAATGATTTACACCATCTTCCCGAAAAAATTGAGGAAACATGAATCGTCGCGTGACCACATCATTTCTTGTACTGCCTTTGCTTTGCTCGGTAAGGTTAATATTATGTCACAGTTCTGCATACAGGGATAGTATTATTTCGCATAATAATAAGGGTCGAGAAGTGTGCAAAAATCCCCCTGGTGCGCCCCTCTAAACTTAACCCCACGACACGCCACTGAACCTATCTATATGAGACACAAAGCTAATCACTAGGGTTAAGTGGACCTTACTCTAATAGAACAATTTCGACTAACTTTCTGCTTACTAAATTATTTGCTTTTGAACCCGAATGTACTGTATGAAAACCTAACAATATTGCCGCTCTAGCCCTCGTTGGGCGGGACCAAGGATGACCTTTCATCCCCTTTAAGTAATACCACTTATCAGGGGTAAAATCTCAACGAATCCTACGGGATCTACTTTACCCCGTAGATAATCTCAGGAAGCTGTTCCCGTACGCTACGGACATCTGGTTACAAAATAGGATCTAAACATTTTACACAACATAGATAACTAATAACAATATTTGTAGGGTGCCTATATACAGATGAAGAGAAAACCATACTGAAAACCCTTCCTTCATTTTCCAAAACAATACAATTATGATATTTCTGAGATACTCTTTCTGCGTCAGTTAGCTGCTCCTACGTTTTATGAAAGTATTATTAAATATTATCTTCGGGGTAATGCCTGGTCATTTTTCATACCGGAATTTTATGAGACGTACCGCCAGGGGTCTAATAATACAATAGGACAATGGATTTTAGATATTTTACTTGAAAAAGAACCCGCACTTTTAGCGGCATACGACATGTGTTCAATACTTAAGTTTTGGAAATTAAGTTGAAGCTGGACAGAGAACACAAATAACGATAAATTAGTCACTTAAGGCGGACCTTCTAAGAATTCTTCAAACAATAAACAAATGACAAACGAACTTCGGGTCGATATCATACTTTCAGAAAAATCACAGCCCTGGCCTTCGCCATTTTGTTACAGCA
>CAXKVY010009234.1:0-11620 GCA_964058915.1 Tetropium fuscum | reverse complement strand
AGAATCAAGAGTCTAGCTGTGTCATCGTAAAAGTACAAAAATTACTACCGAAATTAGAAAATAAATCGTAAAAATTTATGAAAATGATGACTATAGTAGGATTTGTCCTGGAAAAAAAGCAACAATTACTTTCAGAAACATAAAAAAGCAGAAGCGATATTTAAACTATTCAATGCTAAATTTTGCAATTCACATCAATGTACGAAAATCAGCTATGCTTGTTTGTGTAAACTTTAGGCCTTAATGGGTTGTTCCTTTAAATGCAAGAGACACAGAAACTTTCAATAAGTTGTAGCTAAATTAAAGTTTTACAATATAATAAATGAAAGTAGTACCGAAGAAATTATTAAAAACATTACATGCTCCCCTGAAATAAAAACTGAGGAAGTTTGATTAAAAATGCTCTAGGGCAAACAAAAACATTGTGTTAAAAAAGTTAAAGAAATAATTTGTTGGTAATTACATTACCTTAATTATGCCTCTCATCCAGGAGATGTGACGTAGTGAATTTTTTGTTGTTGCCTATCGGCTGCTCAGTTAAACACGGAGGTCGTGGATAAGTGGATTTGCTAGAGGCTTGCACTTAGATACCTTTAGATATATCACCAGAAAAATCACAGCTTGACAATGGCCGGCTTGATCTACTTCTACTTAAAATTTTGTATAAAAATACTTGGACGCCAGGCAGTAGCGTAACCAGACTTGGATTTTGGGGGGGCGCACAATAAATCTATACAGTGACAGCCGCGGGGAAAAACATGCGCCGCAGGCGAAAATTTTGAAAATTTTTAAGGTCACGGATTATCCTGGAACTTTTAATGTAAAATCCGTTTATATAAAAATAAAGATTTTTACAAGAATTTTTTTTTGATATTTAATTCCATCTTGAAATAAATGCAGGACATTCAGTATTGTCATTTTTCCTGTTACATTTTTTAAACTAGGCTAGCTTATTTAATTACATACCTTTATGGCAGCGTCGGCAGCATCCTTTTTCACCCCAAAACGCACCGCAAGCCTCCATAAACTCTTTTAGAATGGGGATTGACTGTACAAATGCACCTACACTAAAGTTGCCACTGATATCTTATAAAAATTATATATTTACGAAACTTAACATTATTTCAACAAGATTCATATTTTATGACAAAAATACCTCTCAAAATTTTTAAACAAAATTAAAATCCGGCGGAGGGGGGGCACGTGCCCCTAATGCCCCCCCCCCTAGTTACGCGCCTGACGCCAGGTCAAGGTACTTAAATAGTACAGAAGACCGCAGAAATGATCAGCCAATCATTATCAGCTATAAAAAAAAGATAAAAGATAAAGATTTTTTAAAAACAATATATTACAAAAATATTTATATCACCAGTTGATGGTTCACAGTGATTCTTAAATTAAAATTAAAATTAAAAAAAGTAAAGGGGAAATATTCCTTAAGACCTGTTAATTCCTAGTGGCAATTAATTATACAAAAATACCTTTTCTCTTTTCTGGAGATCCCCTCGTGAATGTGCTGGGTTTCCTAGGATCCTAGGTTGAAGCTTCGGCTTGGTGGTCCAGCTGAGCTGAGACGTAGCCTCTTCCAGTCTGACGTTCAGGAATAGGTAATAATGGTCTGCTCTGCTCACCAAAGGAATTGATTCTCGGTCATCAAGGTGGCGAAGAAAAATTTACTAGTATCAGGTTTTACAAATTTGGAAGAAAAAAATGCTGCTTTTTGCCGATGCAAAATATAAACAAATACCTATGGCCTAAGCCGTCGAAGTAATATCTTCTAAATAAAAAGTATGCTACCATTCGGTAAAACAGTAGCTTTGATTCAAAATTACAAGGTGGGTAGGTGGGTGGGTATTTAATTCAATAAAAAAATAAAGTGGTAATAATATACCGTGGTGAATATAGACGTGGCTTTTGTGCCCACAGCTCACTCCAAGTAGTTGCTAGTGTTCAAACCGTAAAATTTAATATGGCGTAACATCTATTTTAAGGTTTGCACTTAAGCAAAAAATGGTCGAATTACCCCCTTCGGAAATCTTTTAATTACTTTACCCAGCTGTAGAACACACACATATATATTAATAATAATAATAAAATATTTCAGACCTGGTAATTAAGAATCACTACACTAAAACACCGATGATATATCTACGTAAGCCACGGTCAACAGGCTCAAGCAAGCAGGTCGTCAGAAAGAAATGATTTTTGCGGATATCGCGTATAAATGTGCTTGCTGGGAGCACGCGACATTTAGCGGGACGGAAAGGTAGGGATAACGGTAGATGGTGAGTCGCGGCAAATTTCAACAAAGTCAAATTTCTACAAAGTCAAAGTTCGCGCGGTTTTACTTCAAATATTTGAAATAGGAATTCAAACATTAGCCATAAAACGGAACGGGATTTATTTACGTTACAATGATCCACTAATATCACTAAGGAGATAAAACGAAAGCTTGCTAATGAAGATTAATACATAAGGACTTTTCTGAAAACTGCCTCTGTAAATATTCAGAAGAAATATAGTCTGCTCATTTTGGTGGATCAACGCCACAAATAACTTTACATATCGTTGTTACTTAAAACTACCAAAAGTCCCGGGAAAAAAAGTCCCGGAAAAAAAAAAGTCCCGGGAGAAAAAAATTCCCCCCAAAAAAAAGTCCCGACAAAAAAAATCCCGGGAAAAAAGTCCCGAAAAAAAATCCCGGAAAAAAAAATCCCGAAAAAAAAACTCCGAAAACAAATCCCGGCAAAAAGTCTCCGAAAAAAAATTCCGGAAAAAAAAAGTCCCGGAAAAGTCCAAAAAATCCCGGAAAAAATGTCCCGGGAAAAAAGTCCAAAGAAAAAAAAAGCCTGCTGAGGTTAATTTTTTTGCTTAGCATAGTTTTTGCCGAGGTTAAATTTTCGCTGAGGTTAGTTTTTCGCTGTGTCACAGTTACAGTCAGTCAGTCACTCAGTGACTACATCCTATTGTGTTCTCTCTAAGTCTTTAAGGCATGATCCATCGGCCATCTGCGCTCATTTGTTACGAATTTTTGATGATATCAAAAGTAAATTTTCGACCCTTAACGAAGTGCACTTCTTAAGTGATGGGCCAAGCAACCAGTTAAAAATAAATAAGTGTTTTATTTTATCTTGGTGCTTGCTGGCATATTAAACGCCAACTCAGTAAGATGGAATTATTTTGAGTGTCACCATGGCAAAGGGGCTGATGGCATCGGCGGATGTATCAACTACTAATAGTATTGTGGCTAGAAGAGAAGACATATCAAACTATAAGACGTTATTAGACAAGCTTAAAGTTTTAGAATGCATCAAATTTATACCGATTGAGGAATCTAAAATTTTAGCATTCGATACCAGACTTCCGAAAACATTACCTTTGTTTAAAGGTACAATGAAGGTCTATGAAGCTATTTAGAGAAGGACGGAATCACGTATAATTCGTTCCGAAAATTTACAAAATGACAGTTTCTCTTAAAATTTTCTTTTAAAAAAATGGTCATTGTAATATTACGTTTCTGGGAGAATTACCCATTTATTATTTATGAATGTCATAAAAGAATTATTGAGTATACCGTAATATAGTATAGGCCAAGATGTTAGTCATTTTTACATTTACTTTTATTGTTGTTGATATCATTACGTTTGGGGGATTTGGGACCACTGTACAACGTCACATAATAAATAATCGGCATGAACGAATGCAGATACCCGGGCTCTTGGCCTTTTTACGAATCACAACTTAAACAAATCCATTATTCTTTCTCGTAATCCAGTGCGCCTGGCTTGTAAATCATCGCCAGCAACAACACACGGCCTCATCCCGACTTATGCGAATTCTAAAGTCGCCCAGATATGATTCCGGAATCCGATTTGCCTCGCCCTGGGATGCCGGAATTTTATTATTTTTCTATAATGCATATTGAATTGGCGACGAACAAAGCAGCTTTACGGCGTATAAATAAAATTACAAGCGGCACTCTTGATTTTATTATTTAGATCGAGGCGGGAAGTTCAGCGAATGTTCTTATTTCTTACCAACAACCAATCCAGAAGTCACGGCAATATCGGAACGTGTATATTATGCAGAAAATACGTAAATTTGTCGATTTGTGAAATAAAAATAAACGTTTTATTACTCCCGTTACCACTTACCAACAATCATAATAGTTGCGATATATATATATATATATATATATATATATCTATATATATATATATCTATATATATATATATATATATATATATATATATATATATATATATATATATATATATATATATATATATATATATATATATATATATATATATATATATATATATATATATATATATATGTATATTATGCAGAAAATACGTAAATTTGTCGATTTGTGAAATAAAAATAAACGTTTTATTACTCCCGTTACCACTTACCAACAATCATAATAGTTGCGATATATATATATATATATATATATCTATATATATATATCTATATATATATATATATATATATATATATATATATATATATATATATATATATATATATATATATATATATATATATATATATATATATATATATATATATATATATATATATATATATATATATATATATATATATATATATATATATATATATATATATATATATATATATATATATATATATATATATATATATATATATATATATATATATATATATATATATATATATATATATATATATATATATATATATATATATATATATATATATATATATATATATATATATATATATATATATATATATATATATATATATATATATATATATATATATATATATATATATATATATATATATATATATATATATATATATATATATATATATATATATATATATATATATATATATATATATATATATATATATATATATATATATATATATATATATATATATATATATATATATATATATATATATATATATGAATCGCTTATTTCAGAAACGACCCAAGTCACTTTTCAACGTTTTTCTATTTAATATGGTAGTCTAATGTTTTGACCATTTTCCATCGTTTGGTGCTAAAACAACTTAAGTGTGATGTATGGATATACGGTTTTTAAGATCCAGTATATCATTGTTTATTTCAGAAAGCACCCAAGTCGGCGACTTTGGTCGTTTCTGCAACAAATGATATAAGCAACCTAACCTCAAAATTTCGTTGTCACGAATAAGAAATGCTGTCCCTCCCGGGACTCATTCTGGTTGGTTGAATTCGAATTCATATTTGACAGCAGCCAATCACAACTACTCTTCCGTTCCGAATTGTTACGTTTCATTGGAATACCAGTCTGTGTTTGTTGGTTTACTACTTTGATTGTAAGAACCTCGCAGTGATAAGACGTTATTGAAAATGGAGCACTCAGAGCGTCCAGAAAAACGTAAAAAAGGTATTATAAATAGTGACAAGTATCAGAAGAATATAATAAAGACTGCAAGGGTCAGGGGACAAGAATATGTTAATTCTAAAGGAATTACTGTGCAAGCAAAAACGGCTGGAGAGGCTTGTAGGTAAGTTTATTGTTCATTTATGTACTGTTAGGTTTTAATGTGCATCTCAATATTGCTTACAGATGCCCAATGAAATGCTATGAAAAAATAAGTTATATAGACAGAGAAAACCTGTTTTCAAAATTCTATGCTATGGGAAATAAAAATGAACAGGATATTTATCTACAGGGGCTTCTAGAAGTAACCAAAGTTAATGCTAAAAGAAAACGTGACGGTTCAGGCAGAGAAAAAGAAAGATAATTTTTTCATTTTGTATCTGTGAAAGGGGTGAAAGTTAAGGTCTGTTTAGGAGCATTCTTATCTATACATGGGATTTCAATGGCAAGGGTCAAAAGATTAAAAGCACTCCTGTTGAATGGTGAAACTCCAAAAGATAAGAGGGGTCAAAACCCGAAGGTAAATGTTATAAAAGAACCTGATCGCGAAATGGTTAGAAATCATATTCTATCTTTCCCAGTAAAGGAATCACATTATTCTGGAAAAGATTATAAATACCTTGATGCTAAACTCAATGTCAAAATAATGTACGAACTATTTAAGAAGAAAAATCCAGATTGTCCCATCAAATACTCGTACTATATAAAATTCTTCAACGAAAACTTCCAACTTCATTTTGGCAGGCCCCAAGTCGATAGCTGCGTTACATGTGAAGATATAAGCCTTAAGCTAAAAAGTCAGATCTTATGTGATGAAGCAAAACGTGTAGCTACAGCTGAAAAAATCGTGCATGAGAGGCGAGCGAAAAAATTTTATAATGCCTTAAAGTCTACAAAAGAAGAATGTAAACAACGTGACGATTTACTAGGTCTATCTTTTGACTTTATGCAAAATTTGCAGCTTCCTGAGATACCTGTTCAGGACTTATTTTATTTATCCCAATTAAGTGTCAGCGTATTCTGCATAACCAATTTGAAAACAGAAAAGTCACTTCTCTATATTTATCATGAGGGCATTGCAGGGAAGGGTCCCAATGAAGTTTGTTCATTCATAATGGATTATATCAGAAACTATATTTCAGATGAAGTTAAAGAATTACGCCTTTTCTGTGACAACTGTCCTGGGCAAAATAAAAATCATTGCCTAATTCGAATGCGTATGGGACTGCTGGAAACTGGTCGATTTAGTAAAATAGAGCAATTTTTTCCAGTAAGGGGCCATTCATTCTTACCTTGCGACCGCGTGTTTGGCACTATCAAAAGAAAATTGAGAAAACACGACAGAGTCTATAATGTACACCAATATACTGAATTAATAATACAGTCTAGTGCCAAAAACGCATTGACTGTGAAAGAAGTTGAGACTGATGAGATTCTGGACTTTAAGAATTGCTGGCCAAAACACTACAAAGTGAACTGTTTCTCCCTTGAGACCGAAAATCACCACAGAAATGAGAAAGTTAGCTTTTCTGTATCGAAATTTCACCACTTTTCACATGAACAACCAGGCATCGTCAGGGCTAATGAATATATAAACGGTTTTACATGGAACGCATTTTCGAAGCTAAGGCTGCCAGGTGCATCACGGCGTAAACTTGAACTTCCAACAACCCAAAAGGCATAACAAGAAAAACTTCCAATATTAGAAACAAAAATAGAGAACCTGAAGAAATTACTAAGATGGGTTGATGATGACAACAAGAAATTTTATGAAGATATTATTAACAATCATAAACATAAACCTGCCAGAAAGTCGAAATAGTAGCTACTTCTTAAGTTTCACTTAAATGTAACATTATTTAAATAAAATATAAAAATATTATTAGTATTTTTATTGTATTTATTTCGGAAAAGACCCAAGTCACTTTTTTTAAAATTACTTTTTGTGAAAAGAAACACCATTTCTTGTTCTTAATAAGCACTACAAGATAGATCTATGCTTATATGTTTCTCACATGCTAACATTTACCAGATATTTCTTATCAGGAAAAACCAAAACGTTTTTCTTATCTACTGTAAAGTTGTAAAAAGTGACTTGGGTCGTTTCTGATATATATATATATATATATATATATATATATATATATATATATATATATATATATATATATATATATATATATATATATATATATATATATATATATATATATATATATATATATATATATATATATATATATATATATATATATATATATATATATATATATATATATATATATATATATATATATATATATATATATATATATATATAGCCTACCGATTTTGATTTTTTTTTGTTTGAAAAGGCGATTCTTGCGGATGACTATTTTGTAATTGGCTTTCCATAAAAAATGTATTTTTTAATATGTACAGCCTTTAAAAACCGATAAGATTTTGACACGACATTTTATTAGCAAAGTGAAATAAATGTCTATAAGACGGAAGTTTAACATACAAAATGAAGTAAATATGTCTCTAAGATGGAAGTTTAACATACAAAATGAAGTAAATATGTCTCTAAGATGGAAGTTTAACACACAAAATGAAGTAAATATGTCTATAAGACGGAAGTTTAACACGCAAAATGAAGTATGTGGTTGCCAAAATTATTTAGAGAAGTAGCAGCATGCTTAAGTGTATACAAGCAAATCGCAAAACTCTGTGGAACTCGCAAAACTGTGAGGAGTGATAGCTTAAAACGAGCTTAATATTAAGACCTACGCCAAACTATGCAATCTTACAACTAATTACATTAGCAGTGCGCCTGTCGTACAATGAATTCTTCCTACTAAAATTATTTTAAAATGTTGTTACCTTGCTACGTTTATATATATAATCCTATCAGTTATCGAAGCACCACAATTTAATTTTAAAACCGAAATTCACTTTGTTTATTATTTATCTACATCAAACTCATTCCATCTGTCGGAAGGACCACGTACTACTAATTGGAAAACTGCTTATCCTCTAGTTCACATTGCCGCCATCTGTCGGTAGACACTCTTACTATGGGTATTCGCTACTCTTGACTGTAGCTTGTATGTTTAGGTAGGTATCGATTTAACTTAACGAAAATTTGGATAAACTTTTATCCTCTGCTTACTTTATTCTCGCTGAACGATTCCCTCCTTCTTCTGCTTCCCGGTACACTGTTTCAACCTCGTATACTCTCCCTGGGGACGCCGTGCTTGGAATAACGTATTACCAAGTCAGAACATTATAAATCTTGGCTAATTTTCTTCTCCAATGGTTTACTCGTTGATAACTGAATATTGTAGCACACATTTTCTTATTTAACTATTATTTAACTTATTATAATTTATAAATTTTATATACACACAATCGAAGTTCCTTGACGACGAGTGTTATGTTATGTTATTTTCACATAATGTGACCAATCATATTGCAGCTAGTTATTTAATTTATTTAGTTTACCTTAAATATTGATAAATTTTGGTTCAAACAGTTTAATTTTCCATTCTACATAGAATTCAGACATCATATTCACTTTCCGCAATTCAGTTTCAATTTTCACAATACAGTGACCTGTGCCCGTCTGTACCTCAAACGTTTTGCTTCAGAATTATTAATCCTGAACACCTATTCTGACGTGACGCTTTTACAATTTTACATCCAAATATACCGAGTTTATATTAGTGTGACATACCATAAGGTTTGTTAGGATTTGTCTATTTCGATTAAGTTTAATTTAGAATTTTGCTTCGATAAATGACTTTAATATTATGCAATTTACATACTGGCCAATCAGATGAGTTCTCGTACATCGTCTGTGCGATGGGTAGAGATGCGTGCACTCGCAACTGATACTAGAGTTGGTACTTATAGATTTACTCTCAGTACACATATTAATTTATAATTTAACGTGTCTATTGTATTTTAACTCTGTATTTATATATATATATATATATATATATATATATATATATATATATATATATATATATATATATATATATATATATATATATATATATATATATATATATATATATATATATATATTAAGATGAAAATAGACTTTGTACGATGTACCATCATCTTTAAATCTTAGGTTAGGTTAGGAGAGTGCACGTAATAGAATACAAAATTTCAATATATATAAATATCTCATATAGAAAAGAAAATAATAGTATATATTAAATAAGAATTAGGAATGTAAAATGTAGGTATAGTAGACATAGTGAATGTAAAGATGCTAAGCATAAATAAAGTCGATACCTAAAGTGAGAAAGTGCATGACATAGACATATAGTATAGAAAATGATATATGGCATAGACTTTATTATAAAAAGAAATCAAGAGATCAGGAAAACAAAAAGGGGGGAAACCAAGCAAGAAAATGATAATTCAGAAAGAAAAGGGGATGCCGGGGAGGAAATAAGAAAAGGAGATTACAGATAGAAATTTAGAAGAGGTAAACTAATGGTTTCAGTGGCGCCTAGTTTGATTTATTTTACATGGCTGTGACGTCAACAGTTGTTGGGCTACGAAAAGTTGAATGCAGCTATTCCGTGAAGAACACCAAGTTCACCCTGTATAGTGAAACTGCCAATAGCAACATTATCCCTCAGCTTTGACGTGGATTCCACTTTGATGTTGCTCTCTCAGTCGAATGAACTACCGCTAGATCGTTCATATCTTAAAATAATGCATCTCTTCGCGCATTTATCGAACCATCCCGCGGAATTTGCACTTTATGTGTCACTCGAGAAAACTTTATAAAAGCAGTAAAATGTCGCGAACTATTAAATAATACTTAGCAGCGCGGATTTTTCACCGAACGCGATAAGAAATAATATGGGTTTTTTACGACCGGCCGTATACACAAATTTAAATGCAACGACTCAACGGATAACGGTTAATTCAGTGGGATCGGTACCCTGCAAGTGAATATCACAGTATCAGGTCTGTTTTCCATGAATAACCTACAAATGTGCGAATGGATAGAAATACCTACTCAGTCCAAAATTTAAAATATTTTATTTACATATAATAATAATTATTATAAAATGCTCTTGCTTACCATTTGCGTCCTGATGTGAAGCTAGCTCAGCTTTCCATATAAATAAAAATTAAATTAAATTCAAATTAGTAAGTGAAGTGGATACCGAAGTCGCTAATTCCCATGGACGCCACTGACCATGCGTAACTGACCATGTCGAACCTACTCTTGTCACTTTCTGTAATTTTTGGGAGAAAGAAAAGTAAGACACACAGTATACTAATTGCTAAGTTTATATATAGATTCAGTTACAGTGTAGTTATCATATTACAATGCTACAAGGTGATTACAAAGGTGGTCCTAAAGGTGGTTCAAGCGGTGTGGCTTACACTCGCTGAAAGAAAAGAAGCCCTCTAAGACATACGGATAAGCTTGTCTCGTTACAGGTAAAAAAAGTTAGGTTAAGATATATGACAAAGAATCTATTAAATGCGCTGTCGCAATATTGTTCCATGTAATCGACTAATGAAAGTAATATGACGACCTGCATTTATAAACACATGCTGCAGTCTTTCTAATAAGTATGTGTAATTCAACTATAATCACTAATATCACTATTTTCAGTCACTTTCCACTTCATCTTCACTGTAGCTATCACCATTTCCAATATTAATCATAATGGGTTCTATGGCTTGGTGTTCCTCTTCCTCATCACGTGATTAATACACTTCTGCCAATGAATTTTCTGCTGTGACGTTTTCCATTGTTCCTAGAAGATGTATCTCTACGTCAGCTAATTTAAAAGTCCGATTCACTCCAATAACCCCTCTAATAAGGACAAAGTGCTTACTTTAAATATCATGATAACGTCACGCTCTGGGGGCTTAACCCAGATGGAGGCTAATATACTCTCTAAGCTAATTCAACAGGCTTGTCTAGGTCGGTCTAAGCGGCGATGCCAGAATGTGTTCCAGTGCGATGCTTCTCTGCCTATATGTTGTACTGTATTTAGAATGTAAACAAATTAGAAGGTAAACAAAATAAAGTAGCTTTCTCATTAGTCAATTATCAAATCAAATTGGCCGTAAAAAGTCATTAAGAAGCAAGCAACTAACAACTCTCGTGTCAATTGTAATTTGGCAACCCTGTTAACGATGTTTTGTTTTGGGTTTT